>CALNHX010006406.1:0-90045 GCA_940337035.1 Agriotes lineatus
TGTTAGCTAACATCGCGTCAAAGTGAACAAAATCGCATAAAATTTTGTTTAGTAATGTATTAGTTACCATAAGCATTTGAGATTTGATTCGTTTTTGTTCACTTTGACGTCGCGTTAGCTAACACCAGACTTAACATTGCTTTCTGCAACCGGCCCTTAGTGTAGATATAGTATTGGGAATCGACGTGATTCAACAATTGAGAATAAAAATACATGGGAAGCATAAATGCATTCATCTAAAGGCGTTAATTAAATCTTGGACAGAACCCAGAAGTGGCTGCCAAGAAAAGTATTATTGCTGAGCTGATAATAATGATGTAAATAAGTGTTGCCAAGTCAAGAGTACTGAAGACGCTGTAGAATGGAAAAATGGTACCTATAATAATTAATAGTAATATAATATTGAATTTAAAAGACAATTATACTGACAGAGGGGTATTGTTGAATGATTTGAAATTAGGTGAGAAACATTACATTTTAAGGGCAGATTATTAGAAATAATTAACAGAAATACTGATATTATTAATGAAAAAGTAGATCAAACACAAAAATACATTGACAGATTGCAGGTTGATGAATCACAAAGTTTTAACAGTAAGACATATCCAATTCCTTTTGCACTAAAACAGCAAGTTAAAAATGAAATACAGAAAATGGAAAAGGTTGGAGCAATTGAATATTCTATAAGCAATTTTATTAATCCATTAGTAGTAGTAAGAATTGTGATGGTTCACTTTGTTTATGTGTTGATGCACGCAGAATTAATCAGATTACAAAGCCACAATATGAATCTCCACAAACGATTGATGGTTTGTTAAGTAGAATATGGGATAAGAACATTCTAACAAAGTTAGGCTTGAAAAATTCGTTTTGGCTTATTCCATTGCATGAAGAGTCGCGAAAATATACAGGTTTCAGTATTGATTGAGAGATTTTTCAGTTTAAAGTGGTACCATTTGGTCTTTCAACATCATGTGCTGCACTTGTTAGAGCAATGCAAAGGATATTAAACCAATTTGAGGAATTTTGTGTGAATTACATCGACGATATCTTATTGTTTTCTGAAAACGAGGAACAACATTTAAAACATTTGGAAATTGTAATAGAAACATTAAATAAAAACTGGTTAAAATTGAATCTATCGAAATGTGAATTTATGGAGGAGAATGTAACATATTTAGGATATGAAATAAGTGAGAATGGTGTTACAATAAATGAAAAATGTCTTGTAGAAATTAAGAATTTACATCGTCCAAAGAATTAAAAAAAAATTAAGAGGATTAACAGGCGTTTTTAATTATTATAAAAGGTTTATTAAGAATTACTCAGAGTTAACGTTACCTTTAGTACAATTATTAAGGAAGGATGTTAAATGGATTTGGAGCGAAGAACGAGAAAAGGCATTAAATACCATCAAACAGAGGTTTCATGAAGGATTATTGCTAAAATATCCGAATCTTAAAGAAAAGTTTGTACTTCGTACTGATGCATCTGATCTAGCTATAGCAGCTGAATTAATTCAAATACAAGAATGGTTAGAAGTACTAATATGTTTTGTTTCGAGGATTCTGAGAGGTATGAAATCAAATATACAATAGCTGAAAAAGAAATGTTAGCAATAATTTTTGCAATTAATAAATTAAAATTGTATTTAACTGGAAATAAATTTGATATACAGATAATTCAGCGATTTCTTTTCTGAAAAACAAAACTTTTCATAATGATAGGTTATACAGATAGAATTTGAATTTGAAATTAAACATAAACCAGGAAGATTAAATGTAGTTTCGGATTTCCTAAGCAGAAAAGATTTACCAAATTATGAAAAACCAAAAACAAATCTAAATTGGAATTGAGAACATTTATGAAGAGGGAACAATGTCAAGACAAGAAATTTTAAATAGACGTTAGGAGAAATTCAAGAATTAAGAAATTTGGTACTGCAAAGTCAAGAAAACAATTATAAAGGTTATCAAATTAAAGAGAACTTGTTGGTAAAAGTTATTAAAAATAAAGAATTACTGCTTTTAAGTAGGGAAGACATGTTAGATATTGTTGAGGAAATTCATACAATCTCTGGACATTATGGGGCAAGAAAAACTTGGCTAATGAAAAATGATATCAAATTAATTAAGCAATTAATAAAAACTTGCCAAATTTGTCAGTTTGCAAAGGAAAAGAATTTTAAAAATCAGAATATTGTAAAAAGTATTAGAGTACATGAACCAATGGAACTCGTAGCTGGTACTTAGAAAATTTAGTTACAGGGCAGTATGGTTATAAACATATTCTGATTATGGTAGACGCGTTTTCTAAATTTATAAAATTATACCCAGCAAAAAGCAGTAACACAAAACATGTTATCAAATTAATTGAAAATTTTCAACGGCAAGTAGGTAAACCAAGAAGAATATTAGCAGACAATGCAACATATTTTTGAAATGCAAGATTAATTAATAACTTGGAAAGGAAAGGAATAAAGATTGGTTTTTGTAGTATTAGACATCCACAAAGTAATATTTCAGACAAATACATCAAAGAGGGGATCAAATACTTAAGAATTTTAACACAAGAAAATCATAAGTGGGTACAATGTTTGCCTGAAAGTGAAAGTTTTACTAATAATGTTCCAAACACAGCAACGGATATTAGTCCAGTTACTTTATGCCAACAAGTAATACCAGCTAGACCTTGGAGGAAAGAACAGTGTAATATTGAAATAATACAGTTGTTAGAAAGAACAAGAAGAAGATTAAAGAAAATTTATGGTCGATACTAGGAGGAGTAAAATAGGAAAATCTTAAAATGTGTGCAATTTAAAATAGGAGACTTAGTAATTGTAAAAAAACTTAATTGTTATTAAGCTGTTTAACAGAATTAAAAGTTATCACTGCTTGTTTATGTTAAAATAATTTCAAAGTTAATATTATTTAAAAGAACATTTTCGAAATAATAAAATAATTAACAATTATATTATTTTATTATTCTAAATTTGGGGAAATATGTTATGATATTGGTACAGGGGTTTAAAAATCAGATTAATAAGATTAGAAGAATACAGTATTAAAAATTACAAAGATGAATTTAGATGTGAAATGGATATCAAAATTACTAAGATGTATTTAGAAAAGGAAATAGAATTTATAATTTAATTAAATAAAGCTAATTGAGAAACAGTAGCATTTTAACTTAATTTAATATCTGAAATAAAATTGGAAGTTAATAACAGATACTATTTAACATACCTAGTAGGTATTAGTCATATAAAAAAACTTTAAGTGTGTTGGACTGTAAAAAAATAAGCTAGATCTCTAAGAAGATAGTTTATTGATTAGAATAAAAATTTGGTAACGAAAATGATGTAATACAATTTGTAAGGTTTGAAATTAAGAAATAAACCCTTTTATAAAAGTTTTAAAATACATGTTTGGTGAGTAAAAGGGTTAAAAATTGAAAATAAATTGGTGTGGTGAAGAAGAATAAAAATTTAAATATTAAAAGAAGAAGATTAGCAGACTAGATGGATGAGGATTAGAATGTAGTGCGAAAACCGATCTAATACAGTTATAATCTACAAAGGCAAATAAAAGTAAAGGAATGTGAATTGAGTTTATTGTGGAATTACATTGCATCGACTGAATTTGATAACAAGGAATGGTTTACAACGGAAGTAGATTACATCGACATCATTAGCAGAGTGAGCATATTTGTGGGGCTTGTCAAGTGACATCTGGCAAGGTTTGTTATGCTGGGTTGTAGCAGGCTTCATACGTGTGATTTCATTGAGCATTAGAGTAAACACATCTACAGCTATGGCCGATTTGGATGCATACTGTGGTGGAGGTGTAGATGATGATTTAAAAAGGCGTGTTGTTTTTCATGTGTTTGACATCTTGGCAGTTGGTTGTCAGTTGAGGCCTTCGCCGTGGCTTTAAGTGAAGCAGTTTTGTAGCGTGGTGAGTTGCAGAGCTGGATGTATTGGATTTGGTAGAGGAGAGTGTTAAGTCCAATAAAAGGTAATAGCATACAGGTATTTAAAATAAAAACTGAAAGAAAATAAGGTGTGAAGTGATTTAATTTTAATTAAGGAAGTACTTACTATTTGAGATTGTAGAATTACAAATGTAACAAGAAAGTATTTGTAGTTGATTTTTTGAAAACTAGTTTGAAGTGTCAATTGACAAATGTATTGAGTTGTCACGTAAAATAGAAACATCAAATTTCAGAATATAAGCAATCTAGATTAGAAAAAATCCGACCTGATTTTCAGTCAATTGTTTCTACTGAGGCTAGCAGTAAATAATTTTGATTATACATAATAAAAATAGAGCAATTCAATTAATTAAAATTCAGTTTAATATAAAAATTTGATTGAGAATAAACTAAAGAAAAGGTATAAATCAATTATAACATAACATAAGTTGGGCACACAAAGTGGAGCTAATCACCTTAACAGTATTTATGAAATATTTAAGCAAAATATGACTACAAAGTAAATTGTATTGTAATTTTTTTGTTTGTCTCAGTTATTTGTAGTTTATTATTAAGACAAATTAACTGGTGTCATTGTCAACCAATGGCATTCTTCAATTTAAAAATAAACTACCAATCGAACGATTATTTTAGTGACAATAATTCGAGGAGCTTTATTTCAGCGACAATAATTCGAGGAGCTTTATTTCAGCGACGATTTTTTCTGTAACAATTATTTTAGTGACAATAATTCGAGGAGCTTTATTTCATCGACAATTGCAGACAATTTTTGTTCTTCAGATTGTCTCGTTTCTGTTGCTTTAGAAAATAAACTCTCGTCCAAGCACTCGTCGTTATTTTCGTCGCCGCAGAAACTCGTATCTGAAACGCATAAATGATTGTCGGCAATATTTTGACCTCTCGTCCTATTATTGAACATTTTTTTTAATCTCTGAAGAATAAGAATGTCACGTAATAGTATATAATTTTAATCTGCTCACTTCAATACTATCTTATCAGTCTTTACAATTACGTTTATTATATTTAAATCCTGATGTTACATGTTATTATCTTGGCGTTGTTTATTGTTTTCTATTTTGTCAAGTGGTAATAAACCTATATCATTCTCAGTCAAGTAATTTAGCTTTGCATCTGTGATTTTCGCTGACCAATTTCACTGAGCGTGTTTGAAACATCAGTTAACTCTATAAGGACGTATTTTTTAACCGATTTTGAGTCAGCATCCCTGCCAGACTTGGGATCTCAACTATTACCTCAACGCGCATTGTATGCTATTTACTAATTTAGAGTTTTCTTTTTCTTTGGAGATAATGTGCGCTAAGAAACTTTTCAGTAAAATAATATAATCAACTTATAGTACTTTATGTAACTAGTTCTCAAAGCCATTTGAGGACGTGTTGCATACAACGTTTTTTTGTATTAGCTCTCCAAGCATTATAATATGAAGTTTCAATTACAATTAACGCGGCATTATATTAGGAAGCCGCGCGAAAATGTTTTTTTCGCTCCCCAAACTGGTTACTTTGGAAACTGTCTAGGATCCTCAAAATGGCCATTTAGAGGCCTTGTACTTAAAGTCGTCATGGCAACTAATGTTTGAGTCCGCTAAAATGTTGCCATGACGACTTTAAGTACAAGGGCTCTAAATGGCCATTTTGAGGATCCTAGACAGTTTCCAAAGTAACCAGTTTGGGGAGCGAATACAAAAAATAACATTTTCGTTCATTGGTTGCAATAGCACAATACAGTATTTTGAATGTAGAAATAAAATGGTGAATTGTTCATTTTTACTATAGCCAACTCTCCTCTAATCCGTAACTTAAGACATTGTAAACGACTAAAAGGCTCTTTCAAGAAATTTAGACTGATTAAGCTATTTCTAACTTGTCTTAACTGCCGTGTCTGGATACCCTGCGAGACTAAATGACAACTACCTATTCTGAATGCATATTGTAAAAAACACAAAAATATGCTTACACCTGTTAAAAAGTGCAATCCAGATTACTGAAGTCACACCAATCTGAATTATAAAATAGTTACGTTATGATACAGAAATGTTAGTCCAAATTAGAAAAGAATCCGATTTAATGGAGGTGCTGATTATTGAGGTTCTACCGTATGTATAACAAAATTAAATAAATGTATAAAAGAACTTTTTTTTGTGTTGCGATGATTTTGTTATTCATATGGTATGAAATAAATATCCATAAATGGAGATAATTAATTTCATATACATACCACTGTTCCATTTAAAAATGGTCAGCCAGTGGCAGATTTCCACTTTCGATGTGTTATCTTTGAATTATGGGAAAACCCATATGGTACTTTAGCATGTACCTATTATGTGCTGATAAGATGAAGTGTTATTAATTAAAATCATCAAGTCATAACAGATAAACTCGTTCTATTTGCAAGATCATTGTATAGAAATGTGATTCCCCCATAATTTAGTATTTATATTTAATAACCAGTGCATCAGCGAACAGTGTTCTAGTGTATTCCGTGCAGTTTACTTCATTGTTTCTATTGGGTGATTTCAACTAGTTTACACTTTAGTATACTATTCTCCAAAATTGTGTGTATAATAAATCTACACCTTTAATTATGAGTCATCCATTTGGTAATAATTCTAATGAATTGATTAAATGGGGAACCGATGCAAATAATAATTCAGATGATTGGGCTGGTAAGTACTAAAAAATATCAGTATATCTTTTGTCAATAACTAATTAATGATGTCTCATTACAGATGTTCTAATAAAGTCTTCCTTAGACCTAGTGAATAGTCTCAGAGATAAAAGGACTAACAGTATTCCTAAACGTTCAGTTAGCTTCAGAGGTAGATGCACTTTTTATTTTACAGCAGTCAGATTATACAGAATGTTTTTACTGTAAATATGGAAACTTAATTTCGCTTATTGAAAAATATGTTTGCCGTGTGAACCTTTCTTTAGTTGACTTAATAGATTATCTTTTTATAGTTGCAGCAATAGGAATATTTTATTTTTTTTGACAGTTTATAAGGTCTCATAAAAAATAAATGCGCAACTGTATGCGATACAAACGTTTTCTAAAAAATCTAAGAAATTAAGCTATTTAAAAAATCGTAGGTACTACCAACAACACTTTTTTAAATAACACACATGTCCTATAAGTTTCTGTACTTAAAGTGAAACCTCCCTTATGTTTGTTTATCTACATAATAATTCACAGATTATATTATACGATTTTAATATAATTTCATTTTTTTAGAGCCAAATAATCGACGTAGACAAGGTACGTATTATCATATGTTACTAGAAATTTAATCTCTCAAAATGATTCCATTTATATAAGGAGAAAAATTAGATTTTTACCTTTTTAAAGAATAAAATGCAGCCTTTATTTAAAACAAATATTTTGATAAACATCTTGTTCGATTACGTAATTTTTCTAGCTCATTATAAATGTTTATTTTCAAAATTTTACTAAGAATTTTTATTTTTATATTTAATCTATATACTAATACAAATAATACACATTGTATTAATAATTTACAGTTCCACGAGACAACGCACTATCTACAGCTGAGTCGTTGGAAACATGGTTGAAGTGTGGTATTGCAATTGGTGCTGGAGCTCTTGCGGTTACAGCAATTGTAACTAATGCAATTCATGAAGACAATAAAAATAACCAAAATAATGAAAGGGATTAAATTTCAATATATTGTAATGATATGAATACAGCAAAAACAAATTTTAAAATAGGATTAAGGGAGTACAATAGTTGAACATTATAGGGATCAATTTGGTTATGAATTGGGAATATGAATAATGGGTATGTAATTAGAAAAGAAAATAGAATGTATAATTGAATAAAATATGGCTAATTGAGAAACAGATGGATTCGAATATATTGTAATATCTAAATATGAAATTTGAAGGTAATGACAAATACTTAATCGAAATAGATTATTGCACATGGTAGGTAGAAATCAAAAAATAAAGATATAGTGTGTTAGAAGGAGAAAATATAATATCGTTAAGGATTTTGTTTTCATTATTAAGATAACAAATTTTGAAAAATGTAAAGCTGTAATTAATTTGGAGTAATTTAAAAGTATGAAATAAATCATCTTTTAAAAGGAAAATGTTTGGAAATTAAGAAGGGTTGATATTAAAACTAAATTTGCGTGGTGAAATAAAAATGGAATTGAATTTAAGAAGATGAGATATAAAATGAAGGAAGATAGCAAGCATATGGTGAAAAAGTAAACTAAAAGCAGAACTAATCTATAAAGGAGAATAAATAGAGAAAAATACTAAGTTAAGTTTATTGAAGAATTACATTTGACATTGTATATCAATTGATTTGGATTGCATCGAGCTGTTAGTACGAAAGGAAAGTTCTGAGGGAGAGACCGTTGTTTCTTAGTGTTGGTCAGTGGAGTAATTTGGAGGAGTGTTTTTGGATGCGGTGTTGGAGTTGAGTGACTACAACTGGTGTCTGTTTTGGGTCCATGCTGTGAGGGAGTTTCTGTTCCTGATTCTAGGCAGTTTTGATATATTGGGTGTCATTGGAGACTTTCGCTGTATTTGTTGAGTGGAGCAGTTGTGGTCGTTGGCGGAGTAGAGCAAGTTGGTTAACATCAGGGACATTGATAAATTCGAGTGGAAGGTGACTGATTTTAGGTATTAAGTAAGCACTGAAAGAAATAGAGACTAAAAAGGTGAATTCATTATGAAGGAATTACTTACTGTTTGATATTGTTATGTGGCGAATGTAACGATCTGGTATTTGTCATTGAATTTTCAAATTTGTTTAACGTATCATTTGGCAGAAGTTATTTTTGACTTTATAAAAATTAAAAATCAGAACATCAAATTTCAGAATAAGCAATCTAGATAAAAGGAATCCACCCCTGATATTCAGGAGCTAGCAAAAAGAATAACTATTAATATTCAAATAATATAAACGGGGCAATTTAAATTGATAAAAAAAAATCATTTATAAACATAATATACTAATAGGTAACACAAAGTAAGAGTCCAAATAAGTTCAATGTGTGCCCTTTTATAGGTAATTTTGTTACTTATTTATAATATTTTATTTTACAAATTTATTTAAGAAAACTAAAAATGTGCGTTTTGTTTCAACTTTTTTTAGTATTAACAGTAATAATAATTAGATATAGTGTAGATTACAGAACAACAGTGTCATTTATAATAAAAACACAATTTAATAATTAACATACACATACTATAGTACGAACAAAAATTAATTTCATCTAGTATCTACTGCTATGAAATAGTTACTAATTTATAAATGCAACTATAAGTCACTTAAAAATCATATGTCAAGTTTGAGTTGCATTCATAAATTACGAATTATTTCATAGCCATACTAGATGAAAATAATTGTTGATCATACTTTATTATGTTTGGAAAGAATAAGTGTAAAAGATCGAAGATTGAAAATGTCATGTTATATATAAATGTAGGTTAAATACAAGAGAATGTAGCTTGAATCTTACTTGCATTAATGTTCTTTTATCTACTTTGATGTCACAATATAGTTATTATAACACCGAAAATAGTGCTACAATGGAGTTCATTATAGCACTGTTTGTGTTATTTTCATATGAAAAACATTGAAACAGCCTGCTTTGTTTCAGACAACTGAAATATTGTCACATTGATGAAATATCAAAATTTAAAGTTTTTGATGATTTTTTGTACAAAGTAGATAAAATAGTATATTATACTCGTTTAATAAGAGACATTGTAACACTCATCCACTCGCTACGCTCGTCGTGTCCCAAATTTACCCGTGCTACAATAGGCCCTCTTATTAAACTAGTATAATAATATACTATTAATATATTGCTTGATTTTAAATAAAGTATAATCAAAAATTACTTTTATCTAGTATGGCTATGGAATAGTTTCTAATTTATGAATGCCACTATATTTATGTTTAAACGCAGCTTAACATATTGATTTTTAAGTAAGTTATAGTTGCATTTATAAATTTGGAACTATTCCATAGCCATACTAGATGAAAATAATTTTTCATAATACTATATACCTATTGTATTTAATCGGAGCAAGATTTGTCAATAAACACTAAACATTATGCATTTTGTATATTATTTTAAAATAACGAAAATTACCATTACAACAAAAGGTTTCACAACTCATACAAAAATAAAAATCAAAATAAATTAACTCAAATTATAGTACTCTTAAACCAGATGAGAAAGTACAAGCACTTTCTCGATTCTTCTTGGGATGCAGTGGCTTTTGACAGGCGCTCTTTGGAACTCGGGCTTAGTCTTAGTAATCTGTTACAACGGTACTTTCAGTGTGGGGGCAGAATAGTTATTTATGTACCTAGAGCGAAAAATGATGCATTAGGCGTGAGTTCGAAAGTTTCGGGCCGAGCGAAGCGAGGTCCGAAAAAACTCGAACGAACGCCTAATGCATTTTTCGCTCGTATTGCATACAAAATTTTTCCTACGACTGTAAAATTTTCGAAAATAGGTTTAAACTGGTGTTTTTTGCCATTTCTAAAATTTCCAGCGACGTGCAAATTTTTACATCAGAATTGGATATTTTATCGCCCATTTCTTATTTTTCTTGACACTTAAACACCCACAATACACAAAATAAAGCACAAGTAACTTTAAATCGCGAAAAAAGGTCTAAATCAAATTCACAGTGACAGCTGTCAACTTTGACGTTTTCAAATAGCTGACCACTAACCGACTTAAGTATATAATCATGAAAGCTTATATAAAATTTATGTATGTTGCTATGTATTACGATTCACGATTATATACTTACGTATGACGGCTGCCGCGATGAACTGATTCAAAACAATCAATTTTTGACGTACGTCAACAAGGCGGAAAGCTTGATTTTAGAAGCAGTCGTAGGAAAATAGTACATTATGAAATTAGTTTATAATTCAGAGGATTATGGTATGAGTGAATTTTAGCGCATGAGCGAAGCGAATGCGCTAATTTCACGAATACCATAATCCTCTATTATAAACGAGTTTCATATACTATTTTGTCGTCGACTAACATAATAATTTCGAAGGAAATTAATTTCTGCTATTTTTTAAAAGCAGTTCATGTATACAAAACTATGACGTAGTTGTTGCTATGATAATGTGGTTGCTAAGCTATTGTTTATGCTTATGGTAACAATTTTTGTTTCGCAAACACATTTTCGGCCAAAATGAATGATTGTCACGAGCCTTTATTAATAAGTGATGAAATTCTTAAAAAAGCTGCAGAAGCTGAGCTGAGTTTGATTCCTAAGAAGTCGGAAGAGATTTATAAGAAAGAGTATGACAAGTTTTGGCAATGGCTAAGAGCCAAAAATACGGAGATAGTTACAGAAAAGGTTGTGCTTGCGTATTTTTTAGATCAGGTAAATTATTTGCATTTTGAGTTAGATATATTAGCTACTAATTCATCGTACCTTATTTTTAGTCAAAGATTTACAAGTCTTCATCGTTATGGTGTCTGTTCTCGAAGTTGAAATGCATGTTACGAATAAAGGACAATATTGACATTAGTAATTTTCCTAAGCTTACTGCCTTCCTGAAGAACTACTCGGTTGGTTATGCACCAGAGAAGTCTGCAGTGTTTTCAAAGGAGCAATTAATACATTTTTTTGTAAATGCGCCAAATGACAAGTACTTGCTTATGAAGGTACGATTTATTTTTTTAAATGTCAAAGTTTATTATAGTTTCTGTCATACTAATGTTATTTATAGGTGGTTGCAATTTTTGGTTTGTTTGGGGCTTGTCGACGTGCAGAGTTTCATAATTTATGCGTTGGTGATGTCAAGGAGGAAGGCTCTGTGCTGGTTGTTTATATCAGGGACACAAAAACTCACAGGACTAGGATATTTACAATTTTGAATGATGATGGCGCAGTGAATTATACTGATCTTATTAAAAAGTACATTAGTTTAAGACCAAAACATGTGAAAATTGAGAAGTTCTTTTTATTCTATAATTGCGGAAGATGTACATGCAATCCGGTTGGCATTAACACATTTGGCCAGATTCCTCGAAAGATCGCCACGTATCTGAAAATTTCGAATGCTACTGAGTATACGGGTCACTCCTTTCGGAGAACATCCGCTACGATTTTAGCAGATAGCGGTGCTGATATTAGAACCCTCAAAAGACATGGAGATTGGAAGAGTGATGCAGTTGCTGAGGGATATATTGCAGATTCGCGAGAAAATAAAAACAAGATTGCCCGAACCCTTGGAGCTGCTAGTGGACAGATTAGCAATGTTTCTTCAACGAGTAATGGTGTTCTTTCTACCGCTAATACATCTATGTCGGGTATCACAATATCAGGAAATTTCAATTGTAGTATTCATATTAATATAAATAAATCTGATTGATCTTTGTGTTTATTTTGTTGTTATGACAACTTTATGGCATTCGTGCCATAAAGTAGGTGTTTATGCATGATTTTCCCTACATTAAAGATGGCATTGTGACGCTAGTCGACGACAATAGTATATTACATACCGAGGTGGAAAGTATTTCATTCTTGTCGAGAGATTAAGTAGTTAACCGAGACGCGTAGCGTCAACTTTATTCGCAACCACATTACTATTCTAAACAATAATTGGAAAAATTATTATATTTTGATACGACAGGTTGTGACGCGCATGAATGGATGAACGAGATTCCCAGTGTCCCTACCTACACAGCTCCAGCGGTCGGCAATTGATTCATTTCCAACCTCTGCGATGGCAATCACTTTTCCCACCGGTTGGAAAGTTACAAGTTGGGAATAGCTCATTTTCCAACTTTTTAAAAGTCAGTAATGATCTTATTACATATATGGTTGCGAATAAAAATTATTTCGTGATTATCACTGTCCTTGGGATATTATAGATGAGAATCAATTCTAAGTACTCTAGACCTTAGGTAAAAATGAACTACAAAACTTAAAACAAAACCATTGCCTTGTTATCTTATATCTAACAATATGGAAACAATGGTGAAACTCGTGTATTTTCATGAAAATCACTGATAACCAAGTGTATATAAGTATAGTCTGTTCAGTAACGATAAAAGCACAAAGTGGCCTTTGATTTCCAAAATTTCATGAGTGTTCTTCCAAAATTCACCTTTGTCGAAGAATGTACTTACAAAAAGTTACTAAAACGAATAGGTTAAGGGTGTGACATTTACTTAGCATCTGTCATAAATGTAATAATGTAGTACTTTTAATGATGTTATACTCATACTCTGTTGGATAGTATCGACGTAGCGTTTATTAATAGGTATTTTCATTACATGTTATAAACGTTCAGGCGAGAATTTCCAAAAGAATATTTACTTTGACACTGAAATAATGAGAAATATTAATTGTCATTGATTGTCATTTTACTTCGTTTTACGACAAAGGACGTATTAGATTCACCCCAAAAATTAGAAATTGAGTTTTCAACAGATCTACACGTTTTAGAGTCCCCTGAACCCAAAAACATGTTGTTGTTTATTGGTCTGTCTGTGTCTCTGTGAACAGAATATCTCAAAAACGAAAAGAGGTATGGCGTTGAAACTTCTTATATAAATTTTGTGTACTATCTAGATGCGACAGCAAGCTTTTGAAGAAAATGTGTTTACTCTTGTGATTTTTCAGTTTTTTTGTGTAACACATAATATATCGGTTTTATGTCGTTCTAGAAATGCGCAAACTACCAATCGTTGGCGGATAATGCCATTAGCGTTCCAATTGCAGCGTTTTAAGGTATTGTAAAAATGCTGATTATTTACCGACATGTTAGAATAATGTTGGAATTAGCGATAGGATAAAATCTTTGATTTGACTTAGATAAGGCGTGATTTCTTGAATTATTAGTTGCATTAGCATTAGATGCTCTCCTATTGAGGTGGTAGTAGAAGTTGTTAGGTTATTTTGAACAGGTGGTTGTATATTCCACTTATTAAGAGTCATATCAGCTTGTGGTAGTTTTGGGTATTTTCATTAAATTTGCTTGGAGGTACATTAAAGCTGTTCATAATGTTGGTTCTGGTTTCATCCTTCCTTTGCGATGCAGGCTTTTTCGAATTTGCTATTTTCTTATAGTATTCACAACCCCTGTAGTTAGTTGGCAGTGTGTTATCCACAGCAGTTAATACATTGTGGCTTGTCTGTTCGCTTATTTGGACATTCTTTGTAATAGTGATCGCCTAAACATTTGACGCAGCGCGGGTTCAAATGGCAATAATTCTTAGTAAGTATGAGAAAATCACTGGCAACGGGTGCATTGAGGAATATCTCTTGTTTTGCGTCGTGGCTCCACTAACACTATGCAATAGCAGAATCTATCTAAATTATACCACGAGATAAAAAAAAATATTCTGAGCAGGCCTTGATATGTGTTATACGTTTGGCAGTACTGAAGTGTATTGTACAGTACAGTACATAGCTTAACTACTACAACAATCAGTATAAGGGGTTGCCTACCCTTTTATTAAATCAAGAGCAAATATTTTACAAGGCTCGTGGTTATATTATTAAAACAATAAATAACAAAAATTATTACTTCCTGTTTGGTTGAGAAAGCAGAAAGAAGCTTCTCTGAGTCGACAAGAAGCGATACTACTTATAAATTCTAGCTTAAGAAGGATACAAAGAAAATAGTAAGGCTTTAATAAATAAATTCAACATTATATTAAGATATAATAATTTTTCAGGCAGATAGGATAAATCCAATGAACATTTTCTTTCTGAAAAGGGCAGTTATTATTTAACTGGTAGGTAACTAGGAAGCTAATACATACAAATCTTAATAAGGGGTTTTCCTTGGTTCAGCTCTTAGGCCTCGTCGCTAGTTCCCAGCTCCTGGTTAGTTCTATGTTCATCATGGAGGGGTGTATTGATGTGCTCTAAGATGATTGGGAAGACGCAAAGGGAGAAATAAAAGAGGAAGGAGAACTTTGTTAAAAAACTTATTAATTGTTAGAAGATTACTCACCAATCAAAGGCCGCTTTTTTGGTTAGACGATGGGGTTTTTCTTCTTAATATTGGGAAGATCAAGAGATCCAGATTCAAGGGTTCTCTGCATTAACCGTATGTTAATCCTAAATGAGTTAAAATTGGTTAGAGATTGTTTATATAATTAGACCACCGTCATAGCTTGGATATCGTTAAATAAGGGCATAAGCCATGATGCTAAGAGATAACAAACTAGTTTCAAAGTAAAAGAATTGTTACTTACCTCCTAATAATCCTGAACGGAGACTTGGGCAGTTTTGCAGCTGTCAAGTTAGTATATATCAATTGTCATGTAGTAAGCTTTTAACCATAAGGGACTTTTCTTATACTCCCTGAAGTAACTTCAATTAAACTAAATATAGATTGTTAATTGGAATTAAAGTGTTAGAAAGAGGATTGCGAAGGTATAGAGAGCTCTTTATATTTTCATCTAATGCGAAAGAGATTGTTAGTTGGATAAGTATAAGAAATCTCCTGGATAATCACAGGTTAATTAACTAAAACTAATAATTAATGACATTTCTAACTTGTCAGATATGAACTGAAATTAGGTAGGAATTGCATAACACGTGTAATAGCAAAAAGGCATAAACTTTAATTAATGAATTGTAAGATTGAGTATACAACCGATTGTAAGTATTAAAAAAATTAACACTTGATAATAAAGTTATGGCTCCCATTTCTTCTTATTACTGAACTAATACATTTATAAGAAAGTGAAGCAAACTAAAAGCCCACAGTCATTAGACCCTAATAGCAGCCGTGAATTGAGCTAGTCGGCGACGCGTGAGCTTTCCAAGGTAAGTTATAAAAAGGGGGTACACTAGAATACCATTCTTAGTTAAAGTTAAGTAGAATATTTTGCGGTGGTATTACTACTCATCTCCATTGCTCTTAGGATTAGGACTCGTGCTAGCGCACTCGTCCTAATCGAACCTAAGCTCAATAAACATTCGTGATACCACAGCAAAAATATTCGACATAACTTTGACTACTCATGGTATTATAAGTGAATATCTGGATATAAAATCTTTGAATAATCTTCTACTTTGTCGCTTCATTGACGCAGTTTTATTAAATAAGGAGCAATGGCTATAATACTTATTTTAATCAAGTAACGATTAGCATGCTCATTATCCAATGTCGTAAAATGATCAACAGTAATATCCCAAGTGCATTAAAATAGCCGATTAAATGTTGAAGTTTTCTGGCAAAATGTTTTGCTAAGAAATTTGTCAAGTAAATTTGCCGCTCAAATTTTGCCTGTCAGTAAATTAAAGCTGGTTAAAATGAACTGTAACAATTAATCGCACAAATAAAATGGTTGAATGTCCCTCTTTCTATTTTATTTAACTGCAATACTGATTACGCTAGCTCTCGGCACACACAAACTTCTTATCTCATGGGTTGGGTTCATAAACGGACTATATTCTCAAATTTTAGGTTATTTGTCTCAATGTAGCTTGTTTGCTCGCTATTAGTAGATTCAGATTAGAAAATTCACAATCTCGTAAATTGAGAGATGAACACAAAATGGTTTTCGCGTACTGCGTGAAATTGAACGTTTAAACTCGTGAAATACAGTGAGAAGCGTCAGGTAAATTATTTGAATATTCCCGCTTGACAACTATTAAAACATCGCCTTGATTGTTTTTAGGGTGACGTCAAAACTCGCCTTGATTGTTTCTCAGGATGACGTAGAACTTACGTCAACTTTCTTTTGTTTATGAAGCTGGCCGATTTCGCCCCAAAACCTGGTGACGCCATTCAATTTTTGAAAACCACGAAGTAATTGGACTTTTGGAAAAGCACTAAGCCTCTTCGGAAAGGTTTAATCTTGAATTTAAGTCGTTTTCCCGAACACTGGCACTCAAATTTTAGATCTATTTTACCTCGTAAAGTACGCTTCGTTACTGCTTGCACATCACGTCCCCGGTTTTCCCTGTTGAAAACGCTCCCCTGGGTGCAGGTGTTGACGACGACGTTCTTGCAGCCCTGGAAGATGACCTCGATCGTTGACCTCTGGGTTCCGATGCTACTTTTCGTCGTAGTCGAAGATCGTAATTTTTAGTTGGACGGCTCCCGAATCCTCGAAGATGAGATTTGTAAAATAGTAAAATTTTTCGTTGCGGAAACTGCTGCAAATGTTAGCACAGCTGCCTGAACACTTCGTGAATAAAACTGGGCACATTTTATATGGTAAAATACTCATTTATTGTTATAAAACATTAATTAAATGTGGAGAACAAATTCAACAACATTTCAAATAATTTAATTCGAGCGTTCTCTTTTGTTAATGACAAAAAAGCATCATGTTGCTAAGATACGGTCTTATTCTGCTATTAATTGAAAATTAGGTTTGATAATATTTACCACAAATAGAATAAAATTTGATTACAGGTCAAGTTTCAATCGTATAACACTTTGAACTTACTAATTATTTACTTATTTTTGTGCAATAAATAATTACCATTGTTAAGGAAATTTTCAACATATAATTTTACAGCCAGATAGCCAGAAGCCAGGGTCCAGTCAGGTTAACTCAAATATACAATCAAGTACAATTCAAACAAAGCGGTTTATTTTATATACCTATTTACAGTTTAAAATAATAACTAAAATATTCCATGTATTTTCAAATAAAAGATTTGGATTTCAATGTATCACGGGCAGGCTGGCGCCTACTGGGTTAGGCAAGCCATGATACTTCTCCGGTCGTATCTTCTCGGCTACCGGACGAGGGCGGCTCGTATAGAGTCCGTGGCTCGTAGTTAGGAGAGCGTCCTCTACTCGGCTAAACTGGAAACAGAATCTAGGTTAAGTTTGTTTATTTTTATCGTGGGCATGAAATAAAGTTAGATTTGCTCTTATTTCGGGGTGTTGAGAATGAATTTGATGTGAGACGTAACCCCGTTACGTCGAAGCTATTCTGCAGTGCCCGTAAAACCTCGTGTGATGCAAAACCTTGTGTGATAAGTGAAAAGACGGTGGAATTAAATATCATGTGTCAACTAATGACTTTTAAGCCAAATTTGCGTTTTAAAGCTGTTACTTAAATTCCAGGGGTTTCTAGGTAATAACTAGGGGTTTTCTAATTACGTTATTCAAGGTGAGTAAAACCTCCTTTAAGCTACATGAATTACTTTTAGCTTGAAGCTAACCTCACAATTGTTTGGTTTAGAACTCGGGGAGATTATGTACTTGGGGCACTGCGGAAAGCATGAGAAATCTTCAGGACGAGGAGGTGAGTGAAGCTCTGAATTTTTTACGGGTACGTTAATTACGGGAGTTTCGTTTCGGGCACTTAACTCGCAAATGGTTCAAGTTTATGCACAGACCTGGAGAGCCTCGCTTTTAAAATGTTTTCTAAATGAATTACGTGAATGTTGTCGGGAAGCGGTTCCGAGGAGATCTAAAACCCTTAACAGGCATATAAACAATGATCCACGTACGAGTTTTAGACCACGTCGGTTTCGACGAGTAAACGTATCCAAATTCCAGACAGGCATATATACAATGATCCACGTCTGAATTTTAGACAAGATAACTCCTGAATTGGCTCGGCGGAGATCACAGGCATTTCTCAATGAGCCACTTTGATCTTTAACAGGAATTCAGGGATTTCTGGAAAAGATTGGTTCTAAGACTGAAAGTCAAAAGGTAACTTTTCCAATGAGTGCTACGTCTATTTATACATTACCCATCTCCTTCGTCTATGCTGGAATGGGGCGGGAATGCGTCGGAAGACGAACGCCCGTGAGCCCGCGCACCTCGGTCGTTTCTTCGCCTAAACACGCGCTCTGCGATGTTATCCTTGAATTGTGACGAAGTTTTGGCGGCGACCAAATTTGAACGCATTTTGAATCGTAAATAAAAATTTCGGCCGGCGCTAACGTCACAATCGGACATTCTTTGCACCCCAGTACTCCATTACAAATACAAATTATTCCTGCCAGCAAAATAATAATGCTTCCCGACACTGAAGATATATTAACCAACGCTCCCGATGCTCCTTTGTATAGAATACCTTTAGTTATTACTTCTGACAAAACGTCTAACATTTTCTTAAAATATAAAATATTGTCTTTTTGCTTATAACTAATATTGTTCTATAGCGTTGCACTCACAAACGTTTTTAATTTCACTGCTCTGCTTTTGCACTATGTTTTTAATTATTAAAGCACTGATATTTGAGTTCCATTTTTTCACATCGCTTGCTTTTACTCTTCAGTTGCCTCCATTCAAGAATTGCTCTTTGCAATTTTCTAGATTTTTCTTGATCTTGCTTTACCCTTCAGCTTGCTCACAATTTTTATAGTCCTTTGCTTTTATTGATAACTACGCTTTTTTTATGCACGTAACAACCTTTTTGTGTCAATTACTTTTGTTTGGTCTGGCTTTACATGTCCACAAACCTATCATTTAGATTATATTACTTTATTCACAAGCCAAATTTAAACCCTCTGAAATATGCTTTGCCTTTGCGTGCCTTTATCCGACTAATTACTGTTTCTCGCATCTCATAATCAATGCATTTAATATTTTTATTTTTGTTTAAAATTGCAATTATATAAAATATCCTAACTCTGTGCTTTATTGATTTGGTTGAATATTTTGTACTGCAAACAGAGCTAAGTTGTGGGCTTAATACCATTTCAATATTTCTTCAGAGCAAAACATTCTGACAGAAAATCGTCAAAATTTAGTCGGGCTAGTTTACATACACGCGAGATGTTCGGCGTGATTATTTCCTGAATATTTAGATAAAATTCAGTTGGTGAAGTACCTCTAATTATCATAATACCTCTTAAATAATGCACAACATTACATGCCGTGTTAAACCAAATCATTTGTCTTCTCCCAACATATAATACGCTCACAACAATCCAGGGAAAGCAATGGCAAATACATACGACCGACGTGCCCAGAAGAGCAAGTATCTTCTATCATTGACAAACATTCAGTGCCTCTCTTTTGTAATAAAAACACCAGTAATATTACTATTTTGCATGCAAATATTCAGTGTATTAGGAACAAACACAATTATTTTGAATCTATCTTAATTGAGCAAAATTTTGACGTGGTGATGATTAGTGAACATTAGCTTAAGGGTGGAGAAAAACATTTATATACACCAAATAATTACAATTTAGCTTCTTGTTACTGCCGATTGGAGAGTGAATGTGTAGTCCAGTCAAATTAGATATTTACTTGACAAAAATACTACCTGAAAAGTGAACATGTAGATTTATAGAACAAATCACGTAGAATTGAATGAACTACAAAGTAACAGCTGAATCAGTGGAGAAGTGATTCAAAATTGCGGTCAAAGTGTTGAAAAACGGTTTTTTTGCATATAAAAGAGCGAAACAGCAATGGATTTAAAAAAAATAATAGCTTATGTAGTTTAAAAATACAAATAAACTAAGCTAGAAAAAAAGTTATCGCTAAAAAACCGCTAAGTATGACCGATTTTTCAATTGTTCTTAACTTTAAAAAAGAAACATATATAACGTTGAAATTTTCAGAAAGCATAGTACTCGGTGAGAAGAAAACACACGTTTATGAAATTTGCAAAAATGTTGATTACTTTTTGAATAAATAATTTTTCTCGAAAAAAATACGTTTTCGCAGAAATTGATTTACTCAGGTTTCAGAAGTCGTACAGCAATCAGCATAGGCTTATTTTTTTCCTTAAGATTTATGCTACCACACACAATATGAGCGCCAATTGTTTTGCACTTGCAAATATGCGCAAATTTAATTTGAAGAGTCATCTTTTTTAGGCGCACAAAATGTTGAATATTTTTGTCAATTTTAATTGTACCGAAATTACATAAGCACCATTCGATAGCTGTCAACTTTCTACGAATTGCAATGCGCTTTTGTTTATTTTAACAACAAAATACTCATAAACTTCAGATTAGTGGTCTTTATAAGACTGGCTGTTAGTGTAATTATATATCACAGTTCCAGTGTGTCAAAGAATACTTGGTTGATATTTTGTCAACCTATGTCTGGGTGGCAATAAACTGCAGTAATAGTTATCTCATATTCAAGGGTTTGTACTTTACTAGAATTGTTTATATTATGTAACAATTACTTGTAAATAATTTGTTTAAATATATCTTATAATCCTATTTTTAATAAAAATATTATTCACGTTTAATGACAGTTTAGAAATGAAATAATTAGTTGCTATAATTATTCTTCTAATTAATATTATGATTCTTATAATTATTATTAGAATCATTATAAACATTTAAAAAAGGAAGGATATTCTGAGTACATTGTGCAGGGCGAGTAAATTCCGAGTAGAGCGGCCTACTCCGAGTTTCTCCCTGCAACGCTCGACGCTACGCCCCACGGCACCGTTCTGTACGGAACATTTTGCGACGCCTAATGTAAACCGGTTCACAATAAATAATACAAGGTCAATAATTGCGAAATAATTTTTGTATTACACTAGAAGTCTTCAGCTAAAGTGTTTGCAAACTTCAGCCGCTAATATTAATAATTGAATGTGCAGCAGTTTAAATCAAAAAAATTGCTCGGTTTCTATGGGTCGTACTCTCGTACTGTAATCTTTTTTTAATTTCGGAGAAAATTTGCAGCTATCGAATGGTGCTTATGTAATTTCGGTACAATTAAAATTGACAAAAATATTCAACATTTTGTGCGCCTAAAAAAAGCCCACTCTTCAAATTAAGTTTGCACATATTTGCAAGTGCAAAAAAAATCGCTCTCATATTGTGTGTGGTAGCATAACTCTTAAGGGCCGCGTTTACAGTTGGCAATTTATGGCAAATAGCGCTAACTTATTTCCATTTTTATGAAACCAAGGCTAACGTTGGAGACCTGGTCAAAATTGTATGTAATTGTTACATGTCTTGACTATCTGCTGACGCGTAGGAATTTTTGAATTTCTAAATATTGCTTATGTTATGATTAAAAAACTTTAGATGTGTTTACAACAAATAAATGCTAATAAAATAATGAAATATTTAAAAAAAAAAATAAAAAACAATGCGTCAGCAGATAGATACATGTTAAATCTATCATAATCAGGATCGAAAAAATGTTCATGTTCTGAATTCATCTTAAAAGTTTGGAATGGTTTTGACAAGAATTTGCATTTTTACCAAAGTGGGAATGACACAAGAGATGAATGTAGGCAACACGTTCTGCGACCGCTAAGCGGATTAAGCACTTACGGAACTTTGCTTTCTCTTGTAATCCTTTGGTACTTATATTGTTAAATCATGGGTTCAGGTTTTACTTTATGCAGCTAAATAAGTTCTACACTAACTATTTATAACAATGCTAAACCAACGCTATTCAAAATAAAGCTTTATTTATTAAAATACTATGTTCACATTAAAAAATATACTATAGGTACACGCTATTACAAGTTTTTAAATATTAATTAATTAAATATATTAATCTCGCAATTCACGGGCTCTATTTTGCCGAGAATCTTTATTTATAATATTACTGATAGACTCACTCAATCAAAACAAGCTGTATTTTAGGGTGATCGTACATTTGTCCAACAGTGTGACGGTACGGCTAATAAAAATACTGTCAATAACTTACTAATTATGTATGTACACAATAATAACTAACTATGAACACAATTAAAAAAATAAGGTACAGGGTGTCCCAAATTCGCTGCTCACCATTGGGATCTCTTTCGACGTTACAAAAATGTTATAAACTATCATATTAAATCTATTTCAATAAAAATTAGTTAAATTTTACTGAAATCAGAGCCAGATTAAGAATAAATAATACGGATGATTAAATTTTGGGGTCAAAACGTAAGAAAATGATAAGATGTCATATATAGTTGAATTCAGCATGCTTTGCACTTTTAAAACTATAGTAAACATTTCAGGTCCGCATTTATAAAAAATTAACATGATGATGGATCCAAGCAGACGAAACGTCGTATGTAAATTTTCTTATTATCAGTTTATAGAGAATGCAAAAGTGTCCTAATAATGTGCAATATATTTTGTCATAAATCCAAAAATAAACAAGTGTGCAAAGAAGAAAATCAAAAATTTCAGTTTTTTTGAGAAATTTCAAATACTTTAACACCCATATGCATAGTCGTTCGTCAGCGGCTCGCCGGCGACTCGCTGGAGCTTCGTTATGAATAGTAACACCTGTTATATAAGTTTTGGGAAAAACTTATAGAAAAATACCTATTATTTAAATTTAAGAGACCTTTATTAAGTAAACATAACATAATAACTAAAGGATCTTAAACTTTAACACCTGGTTGCTATATTGCTGCCAAAGGTCCTCTATCCAAAATAAGACGAAGTTTCTGTCTTACGTGTCGCATCAGCGTCTGGAGGCTTTCTAAGTCCGCTTCCCTAATTTTTAAAAAAATCTTTGCGGCAAGTGTTGTTGATTCCGGGTTTTCCACCCATTATTATACACCTACACCTTTCCTGCCAATACACCCAAACAGTGTCAATTACCCTTGCCTGGGGGATATTTCCAGGAGGCTCTGCATGGCTAAAGGTAAAATATATCTCGTCATACATGGCAATGATCCGGTTCTTAGCGAAACGGCAAAAACCAGGGATTCTGGCCAATTGTGCGGCGGTATACTTGCTTTTCCTGTATTTTAAATCTTTTCTTGCGATCTATCGAGAAATTGTAGCATTCGAAACATGGAAACAATGAAATAGCTTCCGGATGGACACCCCGATGGTGTTTTTGGAACGCTCGGCTGGTCTATTGACCTGAACTTCAGTTAATTTACGTGAGTAGAAAAGGAACAGTTCACCCCTCCACTTTTTATTTGATAAAGCCACGCCCCCTTAATTCGCGGAATTATTCGCGGATTTCGCGGTTTTAATTTTAATCCGCTGATTGATCGAATTAATTTCGCGGTTTGATCTAATTAATCACTAGAGTCCGTCAAAATATTCCCGCATTTTTTCAAAATATAGCATAGCAAAATGTCATTTATTTTCTCAAAATATGGCATATAAAATGGCACTTATTTCAAAATAAAGCATAAAAAATGGTAAGTATTTATTTCAAAAAGTTGAAATTTTAGAAAAAATGTCACCAGTAATATTAAAAATCCCACAACACAAATACAAAAGACAAAGTAATCTGATAAAAACGACGGACACAAAGCAAATAAGTGAAACGTAGGTATCCGAGGTGCATTGAAGGGAAGGGGGAGAGCGCGGGGTTGTTGTTGACGAGTGGACGTAACGGGATACTTACCTGAGCGTTGAGGCGCGCGACGAGCGGTCACCCCCGCCATGGGTCATCGACGCTAGTACCTGGCAGTTACCAAAACTTCTGCATGTCTATTTTGAAATTTGTAAGCCCTTTTGTTGTGAATTAGCCACATAACAAGCAATCCAGTGAGACAAATGTCTCATTTAAAAAAACAAAAAAGATTGTTTTTCAAATAGAACGCGTATTAAATAAAAACTGTACCCAGACCCAGACCCAGACCCAGAGGGTCTCAGCTCCGCTTGGCTGCTGAAACAGTTTTTATTTAATAGGCCTTCTATTTGAAAAACGGTCTTTTTTGTGATTTCTCGAAAACCAGAAGTGTCACGTGACTGAATTTCGGTTCCTGACCTGACATGACGATTCCAAACATATAACTTTCATAACTTTTTTCTCTATCTCTTACGGTTTGGCTGCTGAAACAGCGTCCCGGACGGACCAGCGTCCCGGACAATTCTATTATATATATGGATATTGATTTTGATTGAAATATAGCATTAAAACATGGCATTTATTAAAAATATAGCATTTATCACGAAAAAGGACATTTTATAGCATTTATGGCATTAACAAATGTGGTTCATTCCACCCCTTACTACGTGAAACGCCTAAATACGAAATCTGGCCCTAAAAGGGCCTACAGTAAGAAACATGGCAAAATGGCATTTGACGGACTCTATTAATCACATATGAAGTTTGATATGTAATTTACATATGTGCTACTGATTAAATTACGCGGCGCCCATTTTTAATTTGCTTCCGGAATTACGCGGCGGCCATCTTGGTTTTCTGGCGCGAATATTTGAATTTAAATTTTTTTTTCAGATTTTTTTCTAAGTCCCAGTTTTTGAATTTAAATCTCCCGGGTGTCGGCCATCTTGGTTTTCTGCGCTCTGTCTCTCTCTTGCATTCACTCGTGGAAATATTTGAATTTCAAACTGGTAGATCTATCTCTCTCTCTCTTCTGCTCTGGTTGTCTCTCTCTTGCAGACACAGGATGGATGTTTAATTTAAAAAAATCTCTGGCGGACTTGGATTTGAACCCTCTACGTTTGCATACACATTGGGCTCACATCGATTGATGCCGCCAGACCACGGAGCGCTACGGGATTTAAAGGGTTTGAACAAAACGTCATTTCACAGCTCTGCCGTCACGCTGCCAGAATTTAAAACAATCTATTTTTTGAGAAATATGATTTATAAGAAAGGGAATGTATAGCTTATTGTGTTTAAAGGTAGATACAATTTTAAAAAAATTAGATTTGTAACAGCTTATTAATTATTTATAATTTGTGCCTGCTATATGGCTGGATTAACGAGATTCTCATTGTCCCTACCTACTATAGGAAATTTCCGTCTAAGTTCCCTTTTTAAAACAGGTCGGTGCCTGTGTTTTGTTTGGTTTTAAAGGTTTGAACATTGTACCACTTAGCTGTTCTGACATTAGCTAGAGTCCGTCAAATGCCATTTTGCCATGTTTCTTACTGTAGGCCCTTTTAGGGCCAGATTTCGTATTTAGGCGTTTCACGTAGTAAGGGGTGGAATGAACCACATTTGTTAATGCCATAAATGCTATAAAATGTCCTTTTTCGTGATAAATGCTATATTTTTAATAAATGCCATGTTTTAATGCTATATTTCAATCAAAATCAATATCCATATATATAATAGAATTGTCCGGGACTCTGGTCCGTCCGGGACGCTGTTTCAGCAGCCAAACCGTAAGAGATAGAGAAAAAAGTTATGAAAGTTATATGTTTGGAATCGTCATGTCAGGTCAGGAACCGAAATTCAGTCACGTGACACTTCTGGTTTTCGAGAAATCACAAAAAAGACCGTTTTTCAAATAGAACGCCTATTAAATAAAAACTGTTTCAGCAGCCAAGCGGAGCTGAGACCCTCTGGGTCTGGGTCTGGGTCTGGGTACAGTTTTTATTTAATACGCGTTCTATTTGAAAAACGGTCTTTTTTGTTTTTTTAAATGAGACATTTGTCTCACTGGATTGCTTGTTATGTGGCTAATTCACAACAAAAGGGCTTACAAATTTCAAAATAGACATGCAGAAGTTTTGGTAACTGCCAGGTACTAGCGTCGATGACCCATGGCGGGGGTGACCGCTCGTCGCGCGCCTCAACGCTCAGGTAAGTATCCCGTTACGTCCACTCGTCAACAACAACCCCGCGCTCTCCCCCTTCCCTTCAATGCACCTCGGATACCTACGTTTCACTTATTTGCTTTGTGTCCGTCGTTTTTATCAGATTACTTTGTCTTTTGTATTTGTGTTGTGGGATTTTTAATATTACTGGTGACATTTTTTCTAAAATTTCAACTTTTTGAAATAAATACTTACCATTTTTTATGCTTTATTTTGAAATAAGTGCCATTTTATATGCCATATTTTGAGAAAATAAATGACATTTTGCTATGCTATATTTTGAAAAAATACGGGAATATTTTGACGGACTCTAGACATTACACATCCATGTTCATATTATAAATAAATTTTAAATGTTATTTTCGACTGAGTTTTAGCCGCTTATAAATTACAACAGCTAGTTTAAAAATTAAATGGGCGATGAGAGGTAAAGGCAGATCGTAATATAAAACGAGTTACAAATTTTATTTTAATATATTCCTGAAATACTGATAATACGTATTGCTTGAATAAGAAAGAGATAAACATAAAATGCGTAATTATTCGCAATGGTTTTTGCCCCGGGCGCGTTTTCAGTTAACTTGATTGTTAGCACAGACAATGGAATTTGCTATGATATCACCGAATCTGCAGGGGTCATCTTGTCTAAGCTCATCTCGTCCGCATTTATTTAATTTAAAAACAGCTTTTTGGGGTGGTCCAAGTCGGATTTGAACCCTAGCCACATGTGAATAATTATTTTAAATCGCGAAAAGTGTTGAGTAAATAAATGCAACGTATTATAAATACGTAAAACTTTTAGTTATTGTGCGTTTATAAGATGGGTCTTTTGACAAAATGGAAGAATCAAACTGTGCTATTGTAAATGTACAGATTTTTCACGGTCAATTTGTATATAACAACTTAATGTAAATTGGTAATTTAGAACATTTTAACGAAAACAGCGACTTCTTTCGGAATAAACTGTTTCTTCTCACCACGGAACCCTTGCAGATCTATGAATGCACTGACCATACTGACGAAATGTTTAAGAATGACTAAATTTTAAAAATTGTTGTTGGATTTTCGATATAATGTTACAATTTTTACATCGCTTCACATAAAATTCTACAAAAACAATATTTTTATACAACTTTCATTGAAAAAATAGTAAAATTTTACGAAAATACGTCTGTGTTGACAACAAATTAAAATAAATTTGAATAAAAGCACGCAAAAATTACGAAAAGACGTATGTGTTGACGACAAATTAAAATAAATTTGAATAAAAGCACGCAATTTGTTGAAAAAAGAATTTTAAAATAAAAAGGTATGAAAACACTGCGTACGTCTCACAGCAGACAGGTTGGCTCTTGTAAATTCAACGATGACGCAACACGACAAATAATAAAACGGCAGCTGAGGGTCAAGTCTTTCGATAAAATATATATCAAAACCGATTTAGAAATTTGTACATGGCTTAATTTATATTAAATATTGTATGAAATTGCATGTAGAAGGCTTTTTAAACTATATGTTTTCTTAATTAGGCAGAGAGTGCTCGTTTATATAGGGAGGCAGGTTGGCCGAATGGTTAAGGCGTCAGATTCAAGTTCTGATCTCGAGAGAGAATACGGGTTCGATTCCCGTACCTGTCATATTTTTTATATATTTATTATGAAAGTCTTGATTTTAAGCTAGTTTATTCACGACGGCTCTACCAGAACAAACGACTGAGCTCCTTTTCGACTAAAATGGACAAAGAGCGGAAGATGTTGATTGTATCGCCGGAATTTGTCCAACGTCTTAAGTCTGGCGATGATGCGGAGAAAAATATATTATCACAGCTTGATGACGAAATGCAAAAAGTTTTAAAGTCCAAATTAACTGATCACGATAAATGGATCCAGTACAATCAGGTTTTACAAAGGTACCTTCATTTCACAAACCAGGCACGGCAGCCAATCAAAATACCCATTGAAACAACCAGTAACAGCCTATCAAATGCCATTATTTTATCTACACTTCCCAAAACTTTTAAGAAAAAAGCTGAAGTTTTCCTACGCATTTTGAGTGCCTCAAACGATGTGAGCTGGAATCACAAGGGTACCGTTACTATAAAGGGTGAAATTTTACCGGCGTCTAACATAGTCGATTTAGTTCACGACACTCTGCGGCCTCGAAAAACTATTAATCCACCCGGACGCCTACAGTTTGCTGCTTACATCAAAGACCTTAACGTTGCTAATGTGCTGCTAGCTAAACCTAAACAGCAAAAGAAGCCAACCCCGACTGGTACTACAGGAAAAACCGAAATGGAAACTGATAACTGCGAGTCCGATTTAGAATATAAATTAAAAACACCAGCTACTCATCCAAGTCCACATCAAAAAGGTTCAGTCAGAAGAACGCCGATAAGGAAACGCCTCCAAAAAAGGGCCGTTAGAAAAACGCCTCTAAGGCAGATGTCATCAACACCAAAAACGAAGGGAATTCTAGATTGGGTGCATCTTAAACTTTAAAATGACACAATGAAATTCTGATTTTATTACTTGCAGCCTTTTTAATTTGAAATGTTGTGCACCTCAAACTACCGTTTTGTAAATTGCTAGCAAATTTTTAGAAAATAAGACATTAAGCTGTACATTTATATTTATATTATTAAGTATTATACGAAATAAGAACAATATATTTGTTTATTACAAAGTGTTTGTGTTTTTTTATTTCTACTCTGCTTTTGTTTTTCACGAATCTGAAATAATTACAAAATCTAAAGCTAAAATATTAGTATTTGAAGTTATTTTACAGCTACAAAGTGTAAAATTTAAAAAAATCAATCTACGATTTCATAATGGCGTGATATAATTTAAAAATTGTGATTTCTTTTAATTTTGAGCGACACATTTTATAAAAAGTGTAAAACATTTGCAAATTTTTCAACGAAATTGTGTGTTTTATTCAGGTTTATGTTAATTTGTGATCAACATACATATATTTTGTATAATTTCAAGTGTTATGATGGCAGTTTTGTAAAATTTTAAGTGAAATGACGGGGCCAAAACATTTTTTCAACAAAATTACGTGTTTTTATTCAAATTTATGTTAATTTGTGGACAACATATATATATTTTGTATAATTTCAACTGCCATGATGTCAGTTTTTGTAAAAATTTATGTGAGATAATGTGTAATTGGGTGATTTTTATAAAATTTTCCTCGTGTGTTGAATTAAAATGTCATTTTTTGTATAATTTATGTGACATGATGTCGATTTTTGTAAAAATTTATGTGAGATGTTGTGTAGTTGTGTGATTTTTGTTCAATTTTGAGTTAATTTTCGTAATAAAAATGAACAATGAGCCTACGTAACTGAAATTTTGCTTGTCGAGATGCTTGTGGTAAAAGATTTTTCAACGAAATTGCGTGTTTTGGTGGTGTCAGAATATTTTTTTCAACGAATTGCGCGTTTTTATTTAAAAATTATGTTAATTTGTGGTCAACATACATATATTTCCATCAAAAGTATAAGATTTTTTGAATTTTGTTTATCGAAATGATTGTGGTAGTAGATTTTTTCAATGAAATTGCTATTTCTTTTAATTTTGAGCGGTGCATTTTATAAAAAGTGTAAAACAATTGCAAAATTATGCATAGTTTATGTAACATGATAGCGATTTTGTAAAAATTTATGTGAGATGCTGTGTAATTGAGTGATTTTTGTTCAATTTTCGTCGTATGTTGAGTAAAAAATGTCGTTTTTTGTATAATTTCAAGTGACATGATGTCAGTTTTTGTAAAAATTTATGTGAACCAACACATTTTTCAGCGAAATTGTGTGTTTTTATTCAAATCTTACTAAAACTGCTGCAGAAATTGCTGTTTTTTATTCAAATCTTGCTAAAACTGCAACAAGTTAGAGAAAAAAGTGTAAAACATTTGCAAAATTATGCATAATTTATGTAACATAATGTCGATTTTGTAAAAATTTATGTGAGATGATGTGTAATGCGTGATTTTTGTTCAATTTTGAGTTAATTTTCGTAATAAAAATGAACAATGAGCATACGTAACTGAAATTTTGCTTGTCGAGATGCTTGTGGTAGAAGATTTTTCAATGAAATTGTGTGTTTTGATGGTGTCAGAACATTTTTTTTCAACGAATTGCGTGCTTTTATTCAAATTTATTTTAATTTGTTGTCAACACAGACGTATTTTCGTAAAATTTTACTATTTTTTCAATGAAAGTTGTATAAAAATATTGTTTTTGTAGAATTTTATGTGAAGCGATGTAAAAATTGTAACATTATATCGAAAATCCAACAACAATTTTTAAAATTTAGTCATTCTCAAACTTTTCGTCAGTATGGTCAGTGCATTCATAGATCTGCAAGGGTTCCGTGGTGAGAAGAAACAGTTTATTCCGAAAGAAGTCGCTGTTTTCGTTAAAATGTTCTAAATTACCAATTTACATTAAGTTGTTATATACAAATTGACCGTGAAAAATCTGTACATTTACAATAGCACAGTTTGATTCTTCCATTTTGTCAAAAGACCCATCTTATAAACGCACAATAACTAAAAGTTTTACGTATTTATAATACGTTGCATTTATTTACTCAACACTTTTCGCGATTTAAAATAATTATTCACATGTGGCTAGGGTTCAAATCCGACTTAGGCCACCCCAAAAAACTTTTTTTAAATTAAATAAATGCGGACGAGATGAGCGTAGACAAGATGACCCCTGCAGATTCGGTGATATCATAGCAAATTCCATTGTCTGTGCTAACAATCAAGTTAACTGAAAACGCGCCCGGGGCAAAAACCATTTCGAAAAATTACGAATTTTATGTTTATCTCTTTCTTATTCAAGCAATACGTATTATCAGTATTTCAGGAATATATTAAAATAAAATTTGTAACTCGTTTTATATTACGATCGGCCTTTACCTCTCATCGCCCATTTAATTTTTAAACTAGCTGTTGTAATTTATAAGCGGCTAAAACTCAGTCGAAAATAACATTTAACATTTATTTATAATATGAACATGTAAGTGTAATGTCAGAACAGCTAAGTGGTACAATGTTCAAACCTTTAAAACCAAACAAAACACAGGCACCGACCTGTTTTAAAAAGGGAACTTAGACGGAAATTTCCTATAGTAGGTAGGGACAATGAGAATCTCGTTAATCCAGCCATATAGCAGGCACAAATTATAAAATAATTAATAAGCTGCTACAAATCTAATTTTTTTAAAATTGTATCTACCTTTAAACACAATAAGCTATACATTCCCGTTCTTATAAATCATATTTCTCAAAAAATAGATTGTTTTAAATTCTGGCAGCGTAACGGAAGAGCTGTGAAATGACGTTTTGTTCAAACCCTTTAAATCCCGTAGCGCTCCGTGGTCTAGCGGCGTCGATCGATGTGAGCCCAATGTGTATGCAAACGTAGAGGGTTCAAATCCAAGTCCGCCAGAGATTTTTTTAAATTAAACATCCATCCTGTGACTGCAAGAGAGAGACAACCAGAGCAGAAGAGAGAGAGAGATAGATCTACCAGTTTGAAATTCAAATATTTCCACGAGTGAATGCAAGAGAGAGACAGAGCGCAGAAAACCAAGATGGCCGACACCCGGGAGATTTAAATTCAAAAACTGGGACTTAGAAAAAAATCTGAAAAAAAAATTTAAATTCAAATATTCGCGCCAGAAAACCAAGATGGCCGCCGCGTAGTTCCGGAAGCAAATTAAAAATGGGCGCCGCGTAATTTAATCAGTAGCACATATGTAAATTACATATCAAACTTCATATGTGATTAATTAGATCAAACCGCGAAATTAATTAGATCAATCCGCGGATTAAAATTAAACCGCGAAATCCGCGAATAATTCCGCGAATTAAGGGGGCGTGGCTTTATCAAATAAAAAGTGGAGGGGCGAACTGTCCTCTTTCTACTTACGTGGACGGCCTGTTGTTGGCAGGTTTATACATGGAATACCCTCTTCGCCTTCCCGAATTGTATGATATATAGTACTTTTTGAAATATTGTGCTCGCAAAGAATGTTTACTATATCTCGTTTCAGTAGCTGTCCAACCAGGTTGTAGACGGACTTTCTAATTTCTAGTTTATAAGCCATTTCTCAAATGACAAATAAAAATGTGAAATATCAAACACATTGACAAAACCTCTAGCAACATGTTTCTTCATAGTTGACTAGATGTATTAGCTTTATTATGTCACAGAGGGCATGATAATTTTTTCCCAAAACTAACAGGTGTTATGTTGGTGGCACTGTACGTCTATGTCAAATTCGAGGTTAGCAGGTTACGTTTTGTGTCAGTTTCTCGAATTTGACATAGACGTACAGTGCCACCAACATACTATTCATAACGAAACTCCGGCGAGCCGCTGGCGAACGACTATGCATACGGGTGTAAATTATTAAGCGTCAAATTTAGCAACGTTTCCACAATTTAACCGACTCTCTATTTCTTATGGTTTCCGAGATCCCAATGGTGAGAATAGAATTTGGGACACCCTGTACAATACAGAAGTATAAACAATATCTTAAAATATTAAATCACTCAATATACTAGACATCTCGTAATTGACGGGCTCTATTTTTCCGAGGATCAATAAGTTCGGGTAGCATGGCATTCATATAAAAATTGGTCAGTTTTGGAACTATACCATCCCAGAAAGGTTTATATTTGGGTATTAGTTAATAAAATAATTCGTCGGTGTCCATACAATAAAATAACATGTGTCCCTGTCAAGAATGTTTAGCTGCCCTTAAATCTGGTACATGTAATTATCCTTTTCTTTTAATTTAATGTCCCCGTTTTATGATGCCGTTTGTGGTGGTCTCTTTAGATGTAGACATTATTGAATTATATGGGAATTTTATTTCAATAAGTGCGCCGTCACCTATCAGACCATCAGAAGAAGCTGCTAAAAATGAGTATTTCTTATCTATGAAGACTCCACAAGGTGCGACTTTTAAACTTGAAACAGCTTCAAATGCACTAATTGCCATGTTTTCGTTCTGAATTCCATATTCAGTTTCCCTGGATCCTAAAAATTCGTGATATAAGAGACTTCACTGTATTTGCTGTGGAAGTTGTTCGTAGGGTTGCCAACTTTCGAATATAAAATCAAAGGACAAGCCAGCGCCGCAAGCAATTCGCCGAAGGCTCAAATTTTTTCGGGTGCCACGCCAAAAAAATAGGTTTTTGGTCTATAAAAAAATTTTTTTTGCTGCATTCACCAAAATAATACTGATATACTATAGGAAAATGTATTCTATTTTTACTTCCTTTTACAATAAATGAAGTATTGGATTCACGCCCAAAAATTAGAAATTGAGTTTTCAACAGATCTTCACGTTTTAGAGTCCCCTGAACTCAAGAAACATAATTTTGTTCATTGGTCTGTCTGTCTGTGTGTCTCTGTGTGTGTCTGTCTGTGAAGAGAATATCTCAAAAACCAAAAGAGGAATGGCGTTGAAACTTCTTATATAAGTTTTGTGTACTATCTATATGCGACAGCAAGTTTTTGAAAAAAATCATATAACCGGAAGTAGGTGTTTACTCTTGCGATTTTTTAGTTTTTTAGATTTTTTCAAAAACGGCTTTAACGATTTTTTTTAATTTTACATTTTTATTACATTTTTCATGTGTATTGATGTAAGATAGGTGATTTTCCAGTTGAATACCTCTAAAATGGGTTGCTTTTGTTTGTTTTTTTAAATTTTTTCATTAACTGCTATTTGAAATAAAACACCCGGTATATTATTACATTTTTGAATTCAGCTTAAAAGGAAGTCGTGTGCTTGTATCACACCAGATTTTTAATATAATAATACGCATAGAAGTAGATATAAAATCATATTAAAAAAAAAGGTGAGTATTTATTAAAAATAAAGCATCAACTTCTGTCTGTCCTGTTTAACAAACACAATAACACAAATAAAAAACTAAAACAAACCAAAAACCAAACAGTTATTCTAGTCGAGTGCATACTTAAAAATCTGGTGTGATACACTCACACAACTTTTTTTTGTAGTGATCTTATAATTAACCAAAATTTTGATTTTTAATTTTTAAGAATTTGTCAAAATTTTTCAAAAATTACAAATTCTACAGAACCCGTACAAAATAGAGCGTTAGTTGAAGAAAAAAAAATTCTCTAAAATTTTAAATTAAATTCAAAAATGTAATAGTAATATACTGGGTGTTCTATTTAAAATAGAAGTTAATAAACAAATGAAAAAAAAACAAAAGGAACCCAATACACATTAAAAATGTAATAAAAATGTAAAGTTTGAAAAAATCGTAAAACCTCATATAGCTTATTTGCCTTGGTCCTACGGGCCTCGGCAACTAAATCCACATTCGTGTTAAAAAGGTAAACTTCAGTGCCTTGGTATACAAATTACTATTAAGCATTGAATGGGACATATTTTTATTTCGAATATTAGTTTTTTAAGGTACTGATAAATGTTTTGGTTTTAAAGGACATTTAGAGTCCTTTGACACCTTATTAAAGGACTAAGGACTTTATTTTGAAATAAAGGACTGCCCTTTGAAATAAAGGACGGTTGGCAACCCTAGTTGTTCGCCTCAATTTAGCAACTTTTCCAAAATTTGAAGTGTTGACCTTTTTGCTCGTATTGATTTCCACAAGTTATTCTCCCTTTGTCCTATTGTTAAATTTTGGATTAACTGCGGATCTTCTTTTTCTAACGCTGCTAAGAAGTTGGTTTTCTTTTCTAAATATTCTTGAGTGATCTCCGATGTTTGCGTTTTCTCCGTAATCAGCATCCTCCGAAGGATGAACAATTTTCCTTGGTCGCGCAATTTGGGATTTTAAGCGTCGTTTGGAATTTAACGATCTAATTCGTTTTTCTGAATACACTTTTGTATATTTTCCCGGGCTTCTTGATGTTAACATCTTCTGAATTTTATAATTCATTATTCATCCGCTATTAATCGAAGCAACTGCTGCTCCACTACGTGAAGTTTACGAACCTCGCTGCGAAAAGTTAATTCTTTTTCCGGCAACATACTTCGCTACCACGGAATTAAATTATTCCACAATATTTGTATCTACATCTTTTATCAAACTATTCGCGTGCATAGCATTTAACAAATCTTGGTAAATAGAACTAGCTGTTATTGTTGTATAAATGTTGATTTCTCCATCCCTGAGCCCATTACAAAAATAATCGGCACATTCCGAATGTTCTCGGCAAATGTGTTTATATCTGTTAAATATATCTAATTTTAATAAACGGATCTTCTCGTTTGCAGAAGACGACTGATTTTTTCGGTATTCTACTGCTTTTGTAAAACCAGAACGAAATCTGAGTTGATCTTTTAACAAAACTGATTTTACTAACGATTCTGCTCTTGTTTTTTTTTGCAATTTCTTTCATTTTATTGCAAAAATTGCGAAGAATGTGATTTCTACATTCGATCTTCTGAATAACATAGTGAGGACCATAAGGAGCGGCATCTTTAATTTTCCTCATTACGCTGCTATCACCATCCCCTACAAGCTTATCATAAATTAACCCATGCATTTCGAGTGATTTTTTGAATCCTACAATAATTCCCACTTCCATCGCAGTTGTTGAAGCATTCCAGTTTTTGAAACACTCGTGTTAAATAGTTGTCTGTGATTTTTCTTGTTGGGTGCAGATACTACAATACTTATTTTTTACGCCAGCATACAGAACTTTTTTTGTTCTCCAACCAATAATTGCAGCTACGCCTGACAAGGCATTATAGTTAGATTTGTAAGATCTTTTTGACCAAGCTCCATTCACAATAACGCAAATTATAGGTATTCCAGTAGCTGCAACTTCTCCAGCTTCTATTGCTAGGTCTTTTTCTCTTCCTTTCCAGCTTCGATCATTGCATCCCACGCTAATGCGTTCATACTAGTATAAACAGCTTCTTGGTTGTTTAAAGTACGTCTTGTTTGATATGGACGGAATATTCAGAGCTGAAGTTATTTCTTCTAAGCATGCATAACTTCCTCCAGTGGAAATAACACCTGTTGAACATAACAACCAATATTTAACTATTCTGACTGAGTTTCCACAATAAAAGGCGTTTATTTTTGTGGCAATTATGTAATTCATAAAATTCAGTTCTTTTTAAAAATATGGTTCTGAAATTCTTGAACCAGTCGAGTGTATTTTTTTTCTTCGGCACTTTTTGATGTAACTCACGTTCCGGATATGACGTCATCGACCATGCCCGAATAGCGCGGTATACCTCACATAATTATAAGTTTAATTAGAGAACGGAATTTATGCAAATTGCATATTCTGTAATTTACGCATATCTTAGGATACGATTGAAAATGTGCACGAATTGAAAGTTTTTCAGTTAATTGACACTAATTAATTAACGCATGTTTTGTCTTTTTAAACATTTCGTGCATATTTCTGCGAATGCGTACATATAATAGAGATTTTTGCAACACTATTTTTTATAGTAAATTAAATGTAGATTTTAAAAACATTCAATTTGTGGCATACGTGTAATAAATAATTTATATACCAACCCTCACTATGTACTCCAATGGATTCACTGTTCTTTTTTTTATTGCATCTTAACTACGACATAATCAAGTGCAAAATACGACAAAAATATTTCTTCTCGTTATAGTGTTATTATTATTACATACTCGTATATTCGGTTTTTGTTAGGCATAATTTATGTCAATATTTCTACGACTGTTTTTACTCGTTTTGAATTTAATAAGTTTAAAAAACTTATACAGTTTTGTGAAAATCTGAAAATCTATATTACGTACCTATCTAATAGTTTTGTCGACATAAAGCTACCTCTAAAAAATAGTTTTAGTATAACTGGAAACTACTTTCGAAGTAATATTAATGTATTAAAATAATAAATTTATAAATTTCATATTATTTCTAATATGTATTTTCAATGGAAGTGCCAACAATTATCTACAAGCAAAAAAGTTAATACTTTCATAGCTGAATGAATCTGTAATACAATATAATGTATATTTAACCAAACTGCTGCTGCTGTAACACCTAATTGACTATCGTCAGGATTTTCCGTAGATAAAGTATCTTCTTTATTGCACATTTTGCACTTCGTTGTAAACATGCTTCGGAAACCTGTTCTTCTTTCACTAATAATGTCCGCATCAGAAAAGGTACATCCAAAGCCCACATGTTTGAAAGACTGGAGGGATTTAAATAAATACTGAATATTCACTATTCTTCTTCCAGTAAATTCAAATGACATTTGAGGTGTTTCTGGTTCTAAAACCAATTCGGACAGTTCTTCGACATCATAAACGTTTTCTACTGTTATACAAATTACTAAATTTTCATTTTTAGAAAAATTGGTTTCCATAGGGTTCATATTATAATCAGCCACAGAACAAGCACTTGAAGAATCACGGTCACAATCTCGTTTTTTACGTTCCAAATCGCGTATACGATTTAAATGCTTCTTCCGATTTCTACGTTTTGATAAACAAGAACCAACACGTTTATTTGCCATTGTCACAAAAATTATTACACGAAATTGTTTAATGGAACTTCTAACGCACACTGACTTTTGGTATACTACTTCTTATGGACGATTGACAGGAAAACAATAAACATTTACTACGGAGGAAGTAGATTTGCACGTACGTAGCCACCTAAATTCGTATTCTCTCTTCTCTTCTTCGATTCCGTGGATCCGCTGGGGAACATGGGGAGTCCAAATGGGCGTTCAAATGGAAGTCCAAAAGGGCGTTTCAGTGACAAGTGTGGAAAATAGTATAAGGTTGTCAGATAACAGTAAAGCTTTGAAATAACAATAATGGGCAATTTATAACATCATTAACGATGACTAACACGAATGAAAATACACTGTTGTTGTTCATTATAATAGTATTGTTCAAAAAAGCAAGTAAAGGTTTAGGGTTTTTAATCAGAAATACAATAGTATTTAACATTACAAGCCAGGTAAAACAGGTTTTACTGGCGATAGGATTGGGATGACTGGCGAGCCGTTAGGCGAGTCTGTCATATACTTGAGCCAGTAAAAATGGTTACCTGGCGTGTATTGTTGAATGTTTTATTTGTTCCTCACTTGTAAATTACTAGAAATTCACCATTTATTCAAAATGTCAAACTGACAAGCAACTAAATTAATCAATATGACACATACTTAGGAAGACAACTCTGGCTTTGCACGCTATCATTTATCTATGAGCACGCTTGTAAAATATAACTGGCTAGCCAGTAAAAAATTTTTTGTAATACCTACTTGTTAAATATTTGTTTAGGGACTGTTTAGTACTACGTAAGCAACCTCTTTACGGCCCGGCCGTAAAAAGTGTCCGTAAAGACCACGGCCTGCTAAATTGTGTTCCAAACGTCAAAGTGACGTTTGTCACCTGCTTACAGCCATACACAAAATTGCAAATAAATGACATCTATAAACAACAGTTGCCACGTCCTAAGCACTCTCAATCATTCTAAAACGTCATTACACAAATCTAGCTTTTTTATGAAAATAAATTTAAAGATATAGATATGACCGAATTGTATGTAGGTATTACAAAAACTATTGTACAATACACGTCCGTTAGGGCCTTTACTGCCTCGCCAGTATTATTCGACTCGCTCTTCGAGCTCGTCTCACAAATTCTCTGGCTCGGCAGTAAAGGCTATCCTAACGGACTTCTACTGTAAAATACTATACTGGCTAGCCAGTTAAGAAACATTTTCAAGTTGAATACAGTGACTTGATAAATTGATGTTTACAAGTGAGGAACAAATAAAATATTTTATTTGTTCCTCACTTGTAAACATCAATTTATCAAGTCACTGTATTCACCTTGAAAATGTTTCTTAACTGGCTAGCCAGTAAAAAATTTACTGGCTAGCCAGTTATATTTTACAAGCGTGCTCATAGATAAATGATAGCGTGCAAAGCCAGAGTTGTCTTCCTTAGTATGTGTCATATTGATAAATTTAGTTGCTTGTCAGTTTGACATTTTGAATTAATGGTAAATTTCTAGTTATTTACAAGTGAGAAACAAATAAAATATTCAACAAAACACACCAGGTAACCATTTTTACTGGCTCAAGGATATGACAGGCTCGCCTAACGGCTCGCCAGTCATCCCAATCCTATCGCCAGTAAAAACTGTTTTACCTGGCTTGTAATGTTAAATACTATTAAATCCCCAAAAACTCTTATAACCCTTTTTTACTCTCTCGTTACAAGTAGTTTAGAATATGCGTTTGTTATTTGGTCACCACAATACCAAATTCACATTAACCGCTTAGAGGGAGTAGAAAACAAATCGTAAATTATTTATTGTATAAATTTCCAAACTTTAAATTTCACCCAACTCCCCTTGAGAAAAGGAGGAACGTATGCGACTTAATAATAATTTATAAAATAATTATGAATATAACAAACTGTGGTCCGCTATTATCACTATTTTCATTCCGAAATCCGGCAAAATCTACCAGATGCGACAAATCCGTTTCAACCACACTAATTCAGCTTTTAACTCACCTGTATCTCGCTTATCATCATCATCATCATTGGCCCATTCCTATGGAATATTGATGCCGCTCATTAGAGCTTTTCAATCCATTTTCCGAGGTGGATCACTCCTCATCCTTCTTTGGTTCGTTACAGTTTCTAGTGAGCCTTCGCTGATTTCACCACTTTTTTCCAACTTTGTCTGTCTAGGGCTTTTTGTTTCCAATTTGTCACTTCCATAGTGTGTATATCTTCTATTACTTCATCCCTCCATCTGCTCTTTGGCCTGCCTTTGGATCTCCCTGTTGATGGTTTCCAATTCGTAATCCTCTTCACTATACCTTCGTCTTCACGTCTTTCTATGTGCCCTAACCAACTAATTCTCGCTGCTTTAATTCCTTTCACTATGTCTTCTCCTTTCATTTTTTCCGTCAGTTCGAAATTCATTCTTCCTCTACATTCACCGGACTCTACACGTATTGAGCCAAAAATTACTCGTAGGAATTTTCTTTCTAACACTCTTAATTTGTTTTCATCACTTTTTATTAAATTCAATGTCTCACACGCGTACGTTATTGCTGGGTTTATTATTGTTTTATATATTTTAATTTTAGTTGCTTCACTGATACCCTTATTTTTTAGTAAATGCTTGTAATTGTAGTACAGTTTATGTCCTGTCTGTAGTTTGTGTTTAATATCTTCTTGTTTATCATTGTTATTGTTAATTTGTACTCTTAAATATTTAAAGGTTTCTACTTCCTCAAATTTATATTTCCAGATCTCAACGGTCCTTCTTGGCTGGTGTTTCTTTTGACATGTCATATATTTGGTATTTTATTCGTTAATATGTAGTCCTCTTTTCACTACTTCCTCGTCCATTCTTCTTACCAATTCATCTAGCTTGCTTTTACTACGTGTTATTATAACCAAATCGTCTGTGTATGCTATGATTTGAGCTTCGTTTGTTATAATATTTCCTATATGTCCAATGTTTCTTATAATGATTTCCAAAGTTAAATTAAAAAGAGTAGCTGATAGTGCATCCCCTTGTTTAACGCCTAAGTTTACATGAAAGTATTCGGAGTTTCCAACATTACTTCTAATGCTGATCTGTGTTTGATCTAATGTCATTTGAATTAAACTAATTATCTTACTTGGGATTCCCAGCTTCTGCATATCTTTGAAAAGCACTCCTCTTTTAATACTGTCAAAGGCATTCCTGAAATCGACAAATAATATGTGGAGCCTTATATTGAATTCGTACCCTTTTTCGATAATTTGCTTCATAATGTGAATGGCATCTGTCGTTCCTTTTCCTTTGCGGAATCCGAATTGGTGGTCTCTAATTTCGTTTTCAGCATATTCTTTTAATCGTGCTTGTAGGAGTGTGGACAAAATCTTATATGTTGAATTTAAAAGGGTTATTCCTCTATAGTTACAGCATTTTTCGAGGTCTCCTTTTTTATGTAATACTGTTACTACTCCCTTATTCCATTATTCTAACATCTTATTTTCGTTTCAGATGTTTCTAATGATTGAATGTATTGTGATATGTTCTCCGCCGTATTTTATAAGTTCTCCATTTATACCATCGCAACCTGGTGACTTTCCATTTTTAATTTTTGTTATAATTTCTATTTCTTCTGGAGTAGGTTCTGTTATTTCTTCATCTTTTACTTCTTCGAGTTCATATTGCATTTCCTCGTTATTGTCTGTCAGTAAATTTTTAAAATTTTTTGCCATACTTCCTTTATTTCGTGTTCTTCATAAAATGCTGTTCCATTTTCATCTTTTATACCTCTTGGTTTGATACTATTTTTGTGTTTATTCTTCCTGATTTGTTGATAAAAAAAATTTATGTTATTTGTTCTGTTTTCTTCTATTTCATCCATTTTCCTGTTCAACCATTCTTCTTTCTTGTCTTTGCATAGTTTAGTTGCTTCGTTCCTTTTTGTTTTGTATACCTTCTTATCTTCTTCTTCACCTGTGTGTAACCATTTTATTCTTGCATTTCTCTTGCCTCTCGTTGCTTCTTCACAATCTTGGTCATACCATTCTTGAGAAAATTTCTGTCTTTTATACCCTATTTCTGCTTCTGTTGCTTTTATTATATTTTCTTTAGTATGTATCCACATTTCGTTAACATTTCCTGGCAGTGTTTGGGGTAGAGCTTTACTTATTTCTTCATGATATTGTCTTCTTGTGTCTTCATCGTATAGCTTCGGTATCATCCATTTTTCCTGCTCCATCCTTTTTGTTTTATTTTGTTTCCTGATTCTTACTTTTGTTACAACTAACAAATAATCAGTGTGCAAACTAGTTCCTCTGAAAGATCTTACGTCATTTACAGATGCTGCATCTTTTCTGGAGATTAACACATGATCTATTTGGTTCCCTCTGTTTGTACCTGGGATTAGCCATGTCATCTTATGAATTGGTTTGTGTTTGAACTTCGTACTACTAATTACTAAGTTTGCTGCTGCTGCAAAATTGCACAACCTCTCCCCATTGTTATTTGTATTGTCATGTAACGTGTCTTTTCCTGCTACCGATCTATAACATGTTTCTTTACCAACTTTGGCGTTAAAATCTCCTAAAAATATCAAAATATCATGCTTGTTTTTTTTTCATACACGTCTTCTAGCTGATTATAAAATTGTTCCTTTTCTTTTTCATCTGCTACTTCTGTTGGTGCATAGCAGTTTATAATTGTTAAATTTGCTGGTTTTGATTTTATTTGTAAATATGATATTCTTCCATTCATCGCTTTAAAGTTTAGTATTTCATCTCGCTTATCGCTTTTACTAAATTCACAAAACAGATCTTGACATCTTCTCTCTTAATTTGAAAAAGTATAAAAGAAAATTATTATTATAAATTATTACAAATAATAATCAAACAAGACGCTTCCGATGCATTACGCACATTACCTACAAATAATTTATTATCTTTTTCTTTGTAACTCGGCTTGGCATTCAGACATATTTCAAATATAGTTCAGATATAGTTTAAATATAGATTAAATATAGTTTATCTACTCCAGTGGGATAAGTAACCCATTACGTCACTCATTTGACACTATTTCAGTTAGGTAATGAAGCTCATTACACCACTCAGTTATGTAATGGTTTCATTACGCAACTGAGTTGTGTAATGACTTCATTACGTAACTGAACTAGTGTCAAATGAATGACATAATGACATTTGCCTACTAAAATATTTTTGAAAATGACAGATCTGACATTTCTCTTAATGCACTTTTCTCAATTTTAGGCAGTCGTAGATAAAATTTTGTACAATATATGTGTGATAATGCATCATTAATATACTTGTGTGCTTACATAACTCGTGCTACGCACTCGTTTGTAACTTACACACACGTATATGAATGATTCTGTTATCCCACTTGTATAGTAAATAACTATTAAATATAATTAAATTAAATTGGTTTAATTAATGTATTTTTTGTCTTTTTTACGCTCACTCTTAGAGCTGTATTGTTATATTTTTTAATGGAATTAGCTGGGAATTTCCCGAACATGTAAATAAATAAATAAATAAATAAATAAACAACATAAAGCTATAATTGATCTTAAATCTGTCTGCTTGTATAGCAAATGAACATTGTAAAAGATAATACTTTAACACACATCTATTAAAAATATTTAAATAAAAGATCTGTGGCGATCTGTATCTTACATATCCCGCGAGTGATATTTCCAAGGGTTTACCTTCAGTTTTGAATTAGTACTATCTACAACGTACAATTTTAGATTCATCACTAACAAAAAAGTTTCAATTTTCAATAGAGATCAATGGAATACTTGCATATATTTGTAATTTCAAGTTATGCTATACTAAATCAATATTTCTAGCGATACTAGCAAGTAAAATAAATAAAGACATTTATCATTGGTTTACTCCTTTGTTAAGATTTGGTTTTGTTACTTTTTACGCTAACCCTCATATAATATTGACAAAGGAAAATAATTCAGAACGTTTAAGTAAGTACATTTTCAAAAGCTCAGAAACCACAACAAATAAATAAGTAAGAAATATTTGAACATCAGCGGCCTGCAGGTATATGGCTATTTACAAGAGTAATCGGTAGTAATCCATCATACCTATATAATAATCCAGAACACTACAGGCCGTGTTTACACGATCAAAAGTACCATAGTTGCATTCATACGTTTCTATTTTCGGGTTTTTGTAAACAAACTTCCCAGTACTTTTAATAGCGATATTATCACAGAAAACAGTTACTTATTATGCGTATTATTTGTGTTTTTTAAAACTATTGACACAGCTTCGAAGGCAAGTCCATTTTGGTTAATAGGCACATCTGGTTACTGAAGGCTGCCAAGCACCCAAAAAGAAATCCAATCCGTACGTTATTTCAAAGTAACTCGAAAACTATCAATTTTTCGTAAATCAGAAATGGTATATGAAATGAATCTTCATAAATGAAAAGCTGACAAACCTGATATTCGCGTACAGCGACCCAAAAAACATATAGGAACCAAATATCAAAACTTTAAAACTTTCCCCTGTTTTCTACCATTTGACTGGCCTATAATTTCACGGCGCTCTCGCGGCTGAACGATTGATCGGAGAAAAAACCCTCACGTACACAAAATGTAGGAAATTTTATCCTCTTTTATTTCATATAGGTTCAACATTTACGACATGGGATAGTTTTCGAGTAATTTTTAAAAAACTTTAAAAAAATCTAGTTTTTTACACCGTTTTTGGCAAACCTGATATTCGTATACAGTGACCCAAAAAATATATAAGAACCAAATATCAAAACTCCACCAAAACTGTCCCCTATTTTCTACCATTTCACTGGACTACATAGTTTGCAAAGTTTTCCTATTATGTGAAAGAATTTTGACATTTTGTGAAAATGCATAACTATAAGGAGTGCTTGATAAATAAATTGATAAACATACCATTTGGAATTTTTTAATATTATTATATCAAGCAATTTGAAGAATGGGAAAGAAGTACAGAAAACGCAAAAATGTGCCAAAATATACGAAAAAGCAACTTGCTGAAATATCAAAAATATATGGAAGATTGAGAAGTCTCCTTTACAAAAAAAACCAGTGCTGATTTTGGACTACAAAAAATGTTTACATTTGCACGATAAACTTTTTCGGCGAACTGCAGATATACTGATGAGGTAATGCCAAAGATAATTAATTGTCCTAACAATGATAAATTTAAGAAAAATTTTAAATTTTCGATCAAAAATTTTATCCTACTTTGCCATATCTGCATGTGGTGTATTGAGCCCATTTAATATTAAAACCAGGAGTGTTTCCATTAACCAGGCGGTGTATATGAATCAATGTCTGCATAAACTAAAAAAGTTCATTGAGGAATATTATAAAGAAAAGAATATCTGCTCTGACCCACTCTAGCAAGCTTTCATTATGCAAGAAACGCCTACGAGTGGCTTCATGTAAAAAACATTAACTTTGTCTCAAAAAAATTCACTCGTAACATACCTAAAACTGATTCCATAGAATAGTTTGCTGATATTTTGCAATTATGTTTATACTGATGGTTAGGCAGCACATTCGGAGAAGCAGCTAATCTGCAAAATAGTGCAAGTGCTGAGAATACTTTCATTTGCAAAATATGAGTGACGATTTGTGAGCATGGAATTATGTTTTATAGTACTATAACTACATAAAAATCCATGTTGCCTTTTAAAAATCTGGCCGAATCACATGCACCGAACAAGTTTTTTTTTACGAAACATCAGTATATTATGGCAGTTTTGAAAAGCTACTTAAGTGCTGGTATATAAAATTATATTGGGCTATTTTCAACCGTTTTGCTAGAGGGAGTTAATTGCAAAAAAGTGGCCCACCAGACGTTTGTGGTGGCTAAACTGTTTAAGATATTTATAGCGGGTTTAAAAAAAAAAGGATTTTTACTGCATGTTGTACTGCCCTACACGAAGGGGTCGACAAAGCCTCGGCTAGGTCTTTTAACTCTCCGCAGAATATGGCGTGGTGTAAGGATCAGGCTAAGAAATGCTTCGGACTTTTACAATTAAACAGTAGATTAATAAAAGAATTGGGCGCCATGTCGTTACTCACAACAGATAAAACAAACCTAGCTAGCAAAATAAATCAACACCTTCCTTGTAAGCTTCGCTGCATACCTCAATCTACTGGTAAATGTAGTAATGCTTACAACAACAAATACAAACAGTAACAGTCAAAAGCATATTTAATATCCAGAACAAACAAATCAAGATTGCCATCACCCAACTTACACACACATGTAATTATATTGGGACAAAACAACATTTTAAAAATTTCAATTCGAAGTAGCATTTCAGAACTCGCTAGTTATAGCTTAAATTACAACTCCAGGCTAACACCTGTGCAATCGCAAAACGACATAAACATATAACGCCAAGGGCGCTATCTGAGATAGCATACATGCTATTTCAGCAATTTTGAAATATTTAAATACTCACACTTCAACGGTAATAACAATTGAGCCAAAAAAATGATTTGACATGCTCAGTTTGAGTTGCTAAGATCTTAGTAAGAACTGACATAAGTTTGCCTTTGTCAATAAAAAAACAGAGCTGATAATGGCATGTACTTACAGTTTAATTAATTATGAAGTCCAGCGATCCGCAGGAAAATCCTGATGCGTTGCATTTTTCCACGAAGACTCAAGGCCAACTTGACTGCATGATTCTCAGAATCCCAAGGTCGACCCTACAAAAAACTAGCATCAAAAGGAAGGAAATTCCTGGCTACGGCAGGCGCGAATTCGGGAAACTGGTTAGCTCAAGGAAGAGCCAAAACGTTAGCTCCGGGTTGCTGAATTTAAGCCTTCGTGAGAGCCCCAATAGCTGCTTGATTTGTATGCCAATACTAGCTCATACCAGCTGGCCTAAATATTTAAACATTAGAAAGTGACATAAACTCGCAAAAGCATTCTCACCGATGATGTTCACGGCCAAAATTAGAAGACGCATCTCAGCGATTGCAATGAACGAAAGCACAGAGCAATCCAACCTAAATAACCAAAATTAATACTCAAAGAATAAAATTAGAAGAAACGCTCTTACCAATGCTGTAAGCGCACCCGCAAACAATGCTACAAGCGGGTTCGCTTGCTTGAAAAACAAGAACGCCTATCAAAAAATCAATACTATACCAGCTTTGCACTGTTTTAACAGCCAACGCGGATCGAAATGTGACAAGTTGAGACTCGAAAATGTGCAGGTGTTTATCGTTTCGCCACACACGCCTGCTGCGATTAGCTTGAATTCTCTTGCTACAAAATATAGCTATAAGGTGGTCCGTAAGTCGGTGTTAAATGCATTAACGCGCTTTTGAAATAAAATTAAAACGGAACGTTACAATATTCTATAAATATGTGGCAAAATTGCTATTTGTTTCTTAATATAAAGGGTTTTTTAAATTTTGCAAAACTTTGTAATGCAAAACCCTGTATATTTTGTTCTTGGTGGATGCAGCCCTGTCTTTCCTAAAGCCATTAATTTTGAATTTAAGGTAATTCTACGGAAAAAAAGATTAGGAGTTAAATTAGGAAATCTAGCCGTCCACAAAATGGTGCATTGCCCACTCGGCGCTCGATTTGGAAAAGTATTTTGGAACAATTTGCTGCTGCAACATATCAAGATATTTGGAGCCATCGATAAACAATGAACCAATCGTATGTTTGTTAGAATATTCGACCTCGTTAAGCCATTTTTGCTGTCAGTCCAACTATAGGTTGTCATTAACGAAATTAGTTAAAAATATTCTACCTAAAATTTCACTGGATTCGGCCCTGTACTAGTTTATATTCGAATTCATTTCAGCCAGCGTTCAGATGCTCGTAACCTGTAAAATTCCTTTAGAAGCATTTTATTGGAACGGCGTAGTTTCTCGCAGTAATTTTCGTTTAGGTTATATTTCACTGAATTGTAAATATGAGCTTATTCTTTGATTTCTTATTGTCGATAATGCGTGCTGATACTTTAAAGTTCTACGTATTGCTCTTTGTTGTTCTTGTAATTTGATATTTACGCCCGTGGACTTCCGTGCGTGGCATGGCAAGTGTGTGGGAACCGTTTTCTTTGTGCTTTGTTAACCGGGACTTCCCCGGATTACTTTGGCAACCTTACATTTCGTTGTGCAATAAGTGAGACAGAAAATTCCATATGTCACTGCGCAAGAGAGATGCTTTCCCGGGGAACGGTGAAAAAAATTGTGGTGGTAGCTTCGCGGTGATCCATTGAAAAATTAATTAGTAGCCAGCACTCACGTAATGAAAACGTATGTGGTCTTCGTGCCCCGGTTCGCGGGCTGCATTGCCGCGAACCGGGGAGCTTTCCATTATAAACTTGTGATTCCGATCGGGGGAACCCTTTGTTAAAGAACTTATAGCTTCGTGCTGGACTTTTACGAATTTCTGTGGGTGCCCGGCGGTTTTAGTCAAGAATTTCGTTTCCGTGTTAACAAGTGTGATGTAATTAATTGTGCCGTTCCGGCGTCTTGGTGGGTTGGATTCTAGTTTTGGTGCGTTGCGGCCGACATGATAATTTCCGGGGCGAAGTGTTTAGTTTCGTTTGACGTTTTCGCTCACCTGTCTGTGGGGAAAACATTCTGCTACATTGCAAATTTGAATGAGACGCCTCTCGATTAAGCCTCGTAAGTGCTTTATTGCACACTCTGCATTTGCAAATTCTGTGTTTGTCGCGTATCCGCATCGCTGCCCTTTTTGACATCTTCAGCTACCATTTCGGCCAAATTTCCGACTCCATCCTCTTCTACACTGTGGATGCTGCTGTCACCGTTTCGAGCTTCGTCGCCGAGCAATCACCAGGCCAGCCCCGTCATGTCTAGATAACCATGATTTGGCTATTCAAGGTAATGTCAAACTTTAATTAGATTGCGCAATTAAGTGCTTCGCGGAAGTGCCGTATCTATAGTGTGTGCAGTATTTTATGTAACTTTGGCGCTGGAGAAGTTATTTCGTCTCATTATTTGTGTAACGTTGGGAAATTATCCCTGTCATTTCTTTTTGTATAACGATTTGTTTCTTATTTTGAATCTTAGTAGTTAAGTTAACTTTGACTGGGATCCCGATAACTTTTCAGTTAGGGTGTACCGTATGTAAAATCAACTTGAAATTCATTGTGTTTTGATTATTAAATACTCATTTGTTAAAGACAGCCTATTTTACTAGTAGCCTTTGAGAAACCTTTGGGGTCTTCTACCCGTAATTGGCCAAGGCCACCTGTACTAAGTGTAAAGCCAAAACATGTCTCTTTTGAGAAGTAAGCCCTGAGACTTGGGCTAGTGTCAGTTTTCTCTTGTGTTGATCTTCTAGGAGGGTGGCCAATTTTAAGGTAAGCTATCTGTTCCACGGCCACCCTGCATTTTGTACCAGCCGGCCTGGAGGGAGCTTGGTGAGCGACGTTGAGGAGCAGGCAGTTTGCAGCCAACCCAGTACTCCGTGGGTAAAGCTCTGTGGCATTTCTCGTTTTGGGCCACGAGGGCTGTTAATCTCATCAAAACGAGTGGCGTCCTTTGGCAATTCGTTTAAGCAAGCTTTAGGGTAAGTACCCCGTCGGTTTTTCATTCAAGTCTTCGAACTACCCCTTCCCGACTGAGCTAAGTGCGAGTAACCGGAGCAACAAAATCTGTTCCGACACATTAAGATCTGTGATTTTTAGAAAAAGCCGGCGAACCCTGTAGTTTGTACCCGAGTTTGGACAATAAATACGACTTTTGTCGATCTGATGAATAAATACCGCAACAGATAACTGGCGCCCAACGTGGGGCTCGTTTTTGTCGATAACGCCCTTAGGGCATTGTTTTTGTGTTTCTTTTCTTGTCATACAGCTTCATTTTAGTTTTTTGGCATCAACGTCATATAGTTTTTTCCAGTAATTTTATCATAAAAACTTGACTTTTTTAGGACTTTGAAATTTGGAAACGTGTTTTTTCATATCATGACGTGTATCCTATTTGTTTTCTTTTATTAAATGAGTTCCTTGCTATCCTTTTGACATACCAAACATTGTTTTTCCCGGGATTTTTCGCGGGACTTTTGTGTTTTTTTCGTGTTAAACATTTTAACATTTTCTTTTCTGTGCTAAGGCATATTTTGAATCCCTTCTTTTGGTGTTAATCGTTTCTTTTAGTATGGATCATTAAGTAAACCGTGTTTTTTTTTGTCTTTTTCGTTGAAACTCCGAAATTTTTGGAAGGTAGCGAACTTTTTTTTGAATCCGTTCATTGTTGATTGTGTTTAGCCTTCAGTTAATTTGAAATTTTATTGTGCTATCCCGAATTTAAGTTGAAGTTAGTAGAGTTCACCGACATTGACGCATTTAGATTACCGATGTTGACTTTTTTGTTGTTATCCTTTGATGTGGTGCCGCGTTGTTGTTCGTTAACGAGTTGGAAATCATTTCGTTTTCTTTATTCTTTATTGGTCCGTTGTTAGGATGTGGTTTGTGTTGGTGTGTTTGTGAGATCCGCTTTATGCGAATTTGTAATATTTCTCAAACCATCTTCTTAGTTGGCTTGGCATAGTTTTTTGATTGACTCCTATTTCGTTTTCATTTTTATCGTGTATCGCCCAACTTCGTTTGCTGATTTCATCGCGTGCATCAACACTTGTCGTAGTGTCCTGTACACTTTCTCTCGTACCTCTTTCGTTTATTGACTTAGTTGTTTAACGTGTTGGAGTATGATGCGATTTAGTCACCTGTTGTTGTTTTGTTTTAGTGACTTCTAGGCCAGCGTAAAACTTTCTTGGGATCGGCGTTTTGTACCGTTGCTGTCCACGCTCTGAAGGTTAAGGTGGGGCAAATTTTGCTTTATTGCACATCTGTTTGAAGACGCCGCTTAAGTAATCCCGCTTGTGTTCTCGTGTAGTATGAGAGCGTTGCATCGTTGCAGATTCTGGTTACGCTGTGCCATTCCGAAGCCTGGAATAATTCTTTTTCGATCGAGACTCCATCGTTCCGTTATTTATTGACGATCTGTCGTCACCTACCGAATTTTCTTTTGATGACTTTAGGTTGTCACTTTAGGTGTCTTTGCCCTGTGGGAAAGACTTTTTCGTTGAAGACTTTTGATGGATTTAGGCCATGTTTCGTGTTCCTGCTCCGTGGATTCTGAGAGGGACAAAGCTTTTGAGCTTCGTGTGATGGCAGTGCACGGCCGTTCACATGTTGTTTCGTTAGTGAATATTATGTTGACATTTGTTGGAGACTTTGTTTTTCCGGATTTTCTTTTGGTGTTCGGTGTTGGAGTCATTTTCGGTCCCGCATTATGCGAATTCAGAGACGACTTGGCTTTCGGCATCGTCATCGATTGAGGATTTCGGTGGACTTAGTTTTCTTTTCCTTGGCAATCTTAAGTCACAATGGTTTAACCATGTTCGACATATCGTTGTATATAATTGTTCGCTTTGTTAGCATAGGATAGAATAAGATAGGTTAGCTTAGGCTAGGCGGCCTTCAAGGCCTTCGAGACTCCTGTCGTTCGTGGCCACCCCTTTCTTTGATCATTTGTTGCTGTGGGACAAACACAAGAGGCTGATCCCGTGACGCCTCGCGTGCCCTCTTCAACAGGTCTTCGAGAGTTAGGTTGCGAACCTTGGGGCTTCGTACCCTGTGTTCGATTGGTAGGTTGGACGGAAGAGTTCACAGTGATGACTTATACCCTATTGTGACAAGCTCTTTCAAGAGCAAAACAAATCCCAGGTGGGATATCTTTTCTTCTCTCTCATCTTTCTTCTTTCGTTCTATCCTCCCTTTACCGTGTGTCCGGCGACACCTGTCATTGTCCTCACCCGTTTTGCCTTTGGCACTTTGTCTTTCAAACCGTGTCATGCGGCCGGATAGTGAGTAGGCAGTGGGTCCGGTCGCCTTGCTTACCCGTCACCCCATAGGCGCGTGCCATGGCCGCTCGGCCATGGTCGGATTATTTTGAGATGTGGGCACCACCCTTTACCGGGGTGGAGTGGTCCGTGTTTTATGTTCTTGAACACTTTTGATGTTGAGTTTCGATCGCCAAGTCGAATGGGACCCCTGGCGGAGTACCCTTCTGTGGGACAAATTACGTTTATTTGTCGCCCGATTCCCTGGTCCGGGGAGGGGTGATCTAGGCTTTACCGAACCGTCAGTGCCTGATTGAGGTTTTACGTATTTTCCACCGGCGTAACCGGTCTTTTTGGCAACTTCTTCTTCTCACTCTGCTCATTGACGCTATCCGTCATCGCGTGGTTGGGATCCCGAGTAGTGACGGCTATCTCAATCCGCACCCTAGGTTAAGCTTATCTTCTAGCAACTTTCTCGGTCGTCTCAAGGACCAATTTGGGAAATTTATCTCTAGTAAGGGGGGTGTTAGAATATTCGACCTCGTTAAGCCATTTTTGCTGTCAGTCCTATATACAACTATAGGTTGTCATTAACGAATCTAGTTAAAAATATTCTACCTAAAATTTCACTGGATTCGGCCATGTACTAGTTTATATTCGAATTCATTTCAGCCAGCGTTCAGATGCTCGTAACCTGTAAAATTCCTTTAGAAGCATTTTATTGGAACGGCGTAGTTTCTCGCAGTAATTTTCGTTTAGGTTATATTTCACTGAATTGTAAATATGAGCTTATTCTTTGACTTCTTATTGTCGATAATGCGTGCTGACACTTTAAAGTTCTACGTATTGCTTTTTGTTGTTCTTGTAATTTGATATTTACGCCCGTGGACTTCCGTGCGTGGCATGGCAAGTGTGTGGGAACCGTTTTCTTTGTGCTTTGTTAACCGGGACTTCCCCGGATTACTTTGGCAACCTTACATTTTGTTGTGCAATAAGTGAGACAGAAAATTCTATCTGTCACTGCGCAAGAGAGATGCTTTTCCGGGGAACGGTGAAAAAAATTGTGGTGGTAGCTTCGCGGCGATCCATTGAAAAATTAATTAGTAGCCAGCACTCACGTAAGCAAAACGTATGTGGTCTTCGTGCCCCGGTTCGCGGGCTGCATTGCCGCGAACCGGGGTGCTTTCCATTATAAACTTGTGATTTCGATCGGGGGAACCCTTTGTTAAAGAACTTATAGCTTCGTGCTGGACTTTTACGAATTTCTGTGGATGCCCGGCGGCTTTAGTCAAGAATTTCGATTCCGTGTTAACAAGTGTGATGTAATTAATTGTGCCGTTCCGGCGTCTTGGTGGGTTGAATTCTAGTTTTGGTGCGTTGCGGCCGACATGATAATTTCCGGGGCGAAGTGTTTAGTTTCGTTTGACGTTTTCGCTCACCTGTCTGTGGGGAAAACATTCTGCTACATTGCAAATTTGAAGGAGACCCCTCTCGATTAAGCCTCGTAAGTGCTTTATTGCACACTCTGCATTTGCAAATTCTGTGTATGTCGCGTATCCGCATCGCTGCCCTTTTTGACATCTTCAGCTACCATTTCGGCCAAATTTCCGACTCCATCCTCTTCTACACTGTGGGTGCTGCTGTCACCGTTTCGAACTTCGTCGCCGAGCAATCACCAGGCCAGCCCCGTCATGTCCAGATAACCATGATTTGGCTATTCAAGGTAATGTCAAACTTTAATTAGATTGCGCAATTAAGTGCTTCGCGGAAGTGCCGTATCTATAGTGTGTGCAGCATTTTATGTAACTTTGGCGCTGGAGAAGTTATTTCGTCTCATTATTTGTGTACCGTTGGAAAATTATCCCTGTCATTTCTTTTTGTATAACGATTTGTTTCTTATTTTGAATCTTAGTAGTTAAGTTAACTTTGGCTGTGATCCCGATAACTTTTCAGTTAGGGTGTACCGTAGGTATGTAAAATCAACTTGAAATTCATTGTGTTTTGATTATTAAATACTCATTTGTTAAAGACAGCCTATTTTACTAGTAGCCTTTGAGAAACCTTTGGGGTCTTCTACCCGTAATTGGCCAAGGCCACCTGTACTAAGTGTAAAGCCAAAACATGTCTCTTTTGAGAAGTAAGCCCTGAGACTTGGGCTAGTGTCAGTTTTCTCTTGTGTTGATCTTCTAGGAGGGTGGCCAATTTTAAGGTAAGCTATCTGTTCCACGGCCACCCTGCATTTTGTACCAGCCGGCCTGGAGGGAGCTTGGTGAGCGACGTTGAGGAGCAGGCAGTTTGCAGCCAACCCAGTACTCCGTGGGTAAAGCTCTGTGGCATTTCTCGTTTTGGGCCACGAGGGATGTTAATCTCATCAAAACGAGTGGCGTCCTTTGGCAATTCTTTTAAGCAAGCTTTAGGGTAAGTACCCCGTCGGTTTTTCATTCAAGTCTTCGAACTACTCCTTCCCGACTGAGCTAAGTGCGAGTAACCGGAGCAACAAAATCTGTTCCGACACATTAAGATCTGTGATTTTTAGAAAAAGCCGGCGAACCCTGTAGTTTGTACCCGAGTTTGGACAATAAATACGACCTTTGTCGATCTGATGAATAAATACCGTAACATGTTCTCCTAACTAACCCCCACAAACATTTAATTTCTGGAGATTATGGATGAGAGATGTCGACATTTGTAATGCTAATATCTATTCATCGCTAAACACAATTTTTCACTATTGTTTACAACTTCTATCATATGTTCACAAAATTTAATATGCCTTTTATGTGCTTTGTCACCTTGTGACACCGGTATCCATTGTTTTCAAAACAGTTATATGTCTTACACCTTGTTTTCTTGGAAGAATTTACATGTAGAAAGAATTTCACGGAGAAGATATTGCACGTGTATAAATTACACAGAAGAAATTACACATGCATAACGAAGCAAAACTAAAATAGGCAAATTGGTATTCTGATTTTGTACCCTTATACTAATTACTGTCCTTAAGGGGTCAGGTAGCCAGACGGGTCCCAAGGTTAAGTTCCCTTGCAATTTTTGGAAATTCCGATTTGTTGGTGATGTGTTGGGTATAACCCTTATTCTCTAGTACCTGAGTGCACTTAAAGTAAAGTTATGTTTATTTTCTTCAGTTCTTGTTTAGTTACAGCAAAGAATATAGATAGGGGAAGAAAGACAGCCTTATGGGCTAAAGAGTATATGCTGTGATTTGGGTTGCATAACTATTTACTTGGTTAAATATATCATATTTTGTTCGAAAATGCCGCTGGAAGCTCATAGCGTCAAAGCGATTACCTTATCAGTGACATTCCTCAGGTAAATGCGTCATTAGCATTCTTGAGCTATAACAGTGTTGCAAGAACTTTCTCTCTACAATTCCAATAGTTTTACAATGGCTGTACCTACCCGAAATAAACTTGTATTCTGCCAAAGAATATTTAAGTAGTTTGATTCTGCTTACATCTAAGTTAAGTTTGTTACAAAGAATATTAAATATAGGTGTATATTCTTTTGTTTGTTTTGTTATTATTTAAAACATTTATTGTCAATCGGATGAACTCGTACCAATAAAATAAAGGTTTTATAAGTTTCACATGCAACACTTTTAAACATTTAATAGGTAGCTAGGTACCTATAAAAATTACATAAGAGGTTTCTAATATAATTTCAACAAAAAGTTCACCGATGAGCATAAGATTATACGGAATACGGATTGTCCCCACTTTATTCTCACAAAATTCTATAATAAATATAGAATTAGCTATGTACAAATAATGGAAAAAAAATTAATAAACAATATACGGATTTTATTTAAACATTTTAATACGAGAGGAAATTATTGTTCAAGTAATGTTGACGATTAATATAGTTTACAGTGATATATTTTAAAAAGCAAATAAAAACAAAAATAATATTGTATCTTGTGAAGTTGATACGTATAGAGTACGGCTACTAAAACAGTACGCCTTGAATATCTCATTTACTTGATGCATTAAAAAATGTCTATTTAGGCACATTTATGTTCTATGTATTTACGTATCTACATGATAATTTGTACGTTTACAAGTAGCAGAAATAAAGACAATATTATTATTATTATTAATATTATTTACACTATATGCTAATAATGTTTTCTTAAAACTTACACACGACTTACTATTTTTAAAATAATATTCAAAATGTTCAAGTAACATCGTAACTATTTTTATTAAAATACTTGAAGGTTTTTTTAGGTAAATAACACAGTCGCCCGCACCATAGTCTTTTTGCTGTAAAAACAGTTCATTATGATGCACTACAGAGTCACGGCTGCACATATTTTGACACTGATCACAATTAAAACGTAAAAGCGTTTTATGAATGACATAACCAGCTACATATACCGTCGCACAAGATTCTAATGTGGCTTCTTGATTTGGTTGTGTTGAAACTTCTATTACCTCACTGAGTAAACTGAGGTCACCATCTTCTGCTAATTCAGTTTGTTCAGCAACTGTATATGGTATGTCCTCAACATATCCCATGACATCTTTTTCTGGCACTACAACATTCGCCATATTGACAACAGCATCTTCATCAACTTCGCAGTTGGAGCTCTCTGTAGGATGCTGCAATTTAACCAGCATGTTAAACTGTAGTGCTTGCCCTCCACGTAAAAATCCTTTGATAGGAGATTATTCCGTACGCTTTTTATCAAGTGCGGTACGTCATATATTGCAAAAATTTTTGCGTCGCAGACAAAAAAATACGGCTGTTCTGCAGTAACTCCTAGATTTAAAAATGCAGCTCTATTTGTAGCAGCTTGGTCACTAGTAACAGCACGCACTTTAAGTCCTATTCTTTGTAACTATTCGATGTTTTTAATAATGAGGGAAGATAGCTCTCCATGTTTAATGGTACCTGAAGAAACATAAAAGCTGACAGGAATCTTCCATTTGTGAATAAGTCTTCTTGCCATAAACACTAGTGCATGACTACCGATTTTGCTTTTCCGTCCAAGATGTCCTAAATCTTCGAAACCTTCAATCATATCTTGGCGTGGATTATATTCTAGACCTTTCTTTAAATGCATTTCGTCAAGTAATACGACACACTGTTTTTCATCATCGGTCATGCTGTTAACTTTAACAGCCAGTTTTTTCATTAGTTCCGTACTGGTGCCTGTATTAAGTTGGTTTAACCTTAACCATGAAACTATTGTAGATTTGGAGGGCATAGTAAATTTTAATTTTTCTCTCATAAAAAAGTAGAGGGCTGGAGATTTGTGGTACATATTTAAGGTCAATTCTTTTTCAGCTTCTGTCCAAGGTTGTTTAGATTTGTGAGAAAGTTGCATATTTACAAAGACGCGAACGGTTTTTGGTTTCAAGCCCAATACATCTAAATTAGCCCCCTTTCGTGCACATTGCTTCTTCATACGGTAAATTTGTAAATTTTTTGCCGCCACTTGTCTTCGCAGTTTTGCAATTTTTTGACGTAGCACAATAGAACTACGGCGCTTTCTTGTTTTGGTAGGTGTTGGCATTTCTAACATGGCCTGTTGAAATATGGTTTTCAAAAATAAAACATACTAATAACAGAAAAGATTTTCATGCTGTAGGCTCCATTAAAATGCTTTACAAGCTCATTGTTTTGTCTACATATTTCTACACAATTTATCAGAGAATTCAAAACGTCAATAATTTTTCTGTATTTTATGAAACTGCCAACCTTTGTTCATTTTGTGTTATTGAATAAAAACGCCTAAAGAAGTGAAAATTGATCACCCTGTATACTTACTGCTTGGGATTTAGTTTTGATTTAATTAATAAAACTTTAAAAGAAATTTTAACTAATTACACCTTATTTAATTAGTACCTACACGAAGATCGAGCAACAAATTTGGGGAAACTATAAGATTTAGGGCCGGTTGCAGAAAGCAATGTTAAGTCTGGTGTTAGCTAACATCGCGTCAAAGTGAACAAAATCGCATCAAATTTTGTTTACTAATGTATTAGTTACCATAAGCATTTGAGATTTGATTCGTTTTTGTTCACTTTGACGTCGCGTTAGCTAACACCAGACTTAACATTGCTTTCTGCAACCGGCCCTTAAGCTCCTATAATCGGACATCGTGTTAACCTACTATCGATGGAAAATTTAAAAATTTTATTATACAGTGTGGTGATAAAGTTCCACCAAAATTAATAATTTTGTTATTTAATGTTTTTTGGGAAAACCCTGACACGTCAATTTTATTCTTTAAAAAGTGGACATGGCACCGTCCCTAGACTTTCCCATACTGGAAATTGTTCATATTTTCTTTTGCATTTAACAGTATGGTTATTTTCCTAAAACGGCTGCTTGAGCGCTATCGTAAAATCCCGCCTCCTAACATGGTTAGGTAAAAAGTCCCTGAAAATCGTATTTTGTATGGCATAAAAATTCGATTTTTTTATTTTCTGATTCTTTGAAGCAAAATAGTAACGACAATTAGAATAAACAATTAATTTTTCAAAAATAGAAGAGGAGGGAGGCTTTTGTTTCTGCGCTATGACGTCATTATTAATTTTTTCAAATGAAAATCCCATTTTCCCCCCTTATGTTGATAGATCTCGCCAGTTAAATGGTCGTATAAAAAATTAGTACCCCACATAACAATTTTTTGAGAAAAATACACATGAAGTTCAAAAAATTCAGAATTTTTTTAAATTAAAATAACGCACCACATCTGTTTCCTTAGAAACGTTAAATTGTTGATTTTGACACATTTGTGAAACAGTGGTAAATGTTTTAAAATCAAAATTAGGTAGTTTTTGTCATAGCTCTTATTTTCATTAAAAATAAATTCTGAATTGTTTGAACTTCATGTGTATTTTTCTCAAAACAATTGTTACCTACGAGGGGCACTAATTTTTTTACATCATCATTTCACTGGTGAGGAGATCTATCAAAATAAGGGGGAAAATTGAGTCTTTTTAAAAAATAAAATGACGTGTTTCGGGGTTTTCCAAAAAAACATTAAATAAGAAAATAATGAATATTGTGCGGGACGTTATCACCACACTGTATACAGAACGGGCATTTTTAAAGGAACTAACCTGTATCATAGACGAATCCGGTATGGTATCTGCATCTAATTGCTTAGGCGAAGCAATATGATCTTCATCCAAATGAAAAGAGCCCGAATAAGACGTCGCTTTACCATAGACCCTTGGCATGATCTCTTTTTTCAATGCGAGTTCTTTGGGCGACACTGGCGATGTTGCGGGGTCAGGCTGCATGGCAGTTTTGTAATTTAAGGGAACAGCATTATGACTCAGCCTATTTTTTCTTGAATTCATAAACTGCTTTTCGGAAAAATGCATGGTTGAAAAAATCGACCAGTTTCAGTTTTTCGATTATAACAAGTAGGCTATGCGTTTTTTTTCGGAAAAACAGAAGCGTCAATAAATTGGCCTCATAAATGTGCACCTTTTTCCCCATTTGACCGAAGTTGTATCTCTTACCGTTTCCGAGATGCCAATGGTGGCACCTCGAAAATGACCCCACTCTGTATAAAATCTTGTGTATATTTTGAGCGCAAAATCAAATTGCCAATTTCGCTCTTATACAAATAGCTGTTAAAATCATAACTCTGTAACTTTCTTGCAATTTGGCAACGCTGAGACGCGTTCTTGGGAAAAATGCGACAGGAATCTGTAAATGCGTGTCCGACCGCAGCCGTGAACAAGTTCATTAGTACTGGCGGCGGCTGCTTGAGGGCCAGGCAAGAACTGAGGAGCTTTTAAATAATACGCTAATAACCCATAGGCTGTCCTTCTTCCCCTATCTATATTCTTTGGTTACAGTTAATACAGACAAGTGTTATGTTATCATTACTTTAATTTTTGCACGTTTAATTTCTATAATTTTCTTTCGTGTTTAATTTCAAGTTTATAATTTTTTGCTAATTGCTTTAAGCCAACTCGTCAATTTTGTTTTTTATTCGAGAGAGTTTTCGTTTTCATCAAAGACCCACTACAGTTATACAGAGTAAAAAACATCAAGCTGCAGTTCATAAAGCTGCAAATCAAATAAAAATGGAAATGTCACATCCAGGGGCAACAGCTCGTTCAGTTATAGCTGACAATTTAATGAATGGTCTAGATGGGATAAAAAATTGTCTACCAAAGAAAAGTTCATTGACAAGGCGATTAAATGGATCCAAAGCTATGACACTTCCGGCAAATCCAAATACAAACATTTCGAAATATATTTAGAAAAGTATGCGAATTGGATAATTCATGATTCCGACGCAGACGACCCAGAGCGCATAATACTTATTGGGCACAAAACACTTGTAGATCTTCTCGTGATTAATGATTTTTGGCTAGCAGATTGTACATTTAAAGTTGTTCCAGGAATATATTACCAGTTTTACAGTATCCATGTCGAACACAAATCAGATATCGCTTTTCCTTGTCTACTGGCTCTTCTACCAGGGAAAGAAGAAAGCATATACGTGAAGATGTTAAATATGTTGCTGGAGAAAATTCCCCAAGTCCGGCCACGAAAAATTTTGATTGAGTTTGAAACTGCAGCAATGAAAACTTTCCGTACCGTATTTGAAAATATCGAAATTGTAGGATGTTTTTTCATTTATCACAATCTATTCTGCGCAAAGTAAATGAATGTGGATTGAAATCTTTATATGAATCTAATTAGTCGTTTATTTGACACAGTGCCAAGGGAACAACTCTGGAAAGCGGTAGATGCCGAAGGAGTTCCGCAAAGGCTAAACAAACTGATTAAGAGCTTATATACACAGGTACGAGAGATAGTGAGGATAGCCGGCTGATGTTCGCAAGTATTTGAAATGTGCAGAGGAGTTAAACAGGGCGACAGCCTAAGCCCTCTCCTCTTTATAATCTTCATCAATTAAGTGATAAAACATTGTAAGAGCAGAACCTGAAACCTAAAAGTCGGAAACTGGATGATAAACTCTATCTACGTAAAATCTCTGGTATACGCGGATGATATTGCTTTGTTGGCCGAAAACAAAGCCGATTTACAACAGGCTTTGACAGAATGGGCACATGCTATTAACCATCACAGCATGACAATGAATATAAATAAAACTAAGGTAATTCAGTTTACAAAATCCGTACCAGAAGCCCTAAACATCACCTGGAATAATGAAACGATCGAACAAGTGGATCAATTTGAATACCTAGGTGTCATCCTCAGTTCGGACGGGAAACTAGAAGCTGAAATCAACAACAGGATCCGCAAAGCCACACAGGTCTACTACAATATTAACAACATAATTGTAGGGAAACGGGAAATCAGCAATGAAACAAAGATACATGTGTACAAAGCCATCTATATACCCATACTCACCTAGGGAGCGGAAAGCTGGACCATGCAACAGAAGCTAGAAAGCCGGATTACAGCAGCCGAGAAGAGATATCTGAGGAAAGCAACCGGGAAAACAAAAAGGGACTGTGTACGCAGTAACGCCATTAGAGAAGAGCTGAGACAGGAGCCTATTAAAGGAATTATCGAGAGAAGAGGATTGAGTTGGGTTGGGCACATGGCCCGTATGACAGACAATCGCCAACCCAAACAAGTTTGGAGAGCCAGGGCAGAAGGCAAACGGAGTCGAGGATGCCCTTGAATCAAATGGGAAGATTACATCTCCGGAGTAGCAAGGAAAAAGGGGAAGACCCTTAACGAGATCTGTAGACAGGAGAGGCTTCAACGCCTGGCTGAAGAGGCCCGACGCCTAACGGCACTAACGGGAATAGCAAAAGAAGAAGAAGAATTAGTCGTTTGCGATTAAAATGTTATCAGTTGCTCTGATACCAGAAGAAAAGGTTATGGAAGTATTTTTGGAAGTTGCTGATTTGTTCTCTGATTTAGACGAATACAATGAACAAATCGAGCAAATTCTCCTTTATTTTGAACATACCTATGTTCGGGGTCGACGACTCAGAAATGGCACTTACAAACCACCACTATTTAATATTTCTATTTGGAACCATAGTCAATCTGCAGCCAACTATACAGATTGCGGCAGGCAACTAGGACCATAGCAAAAGCAAGGGGACCTTACATGTGGTAATTGTATTTAAAAAATTTTAAAATCAGATATATACCTTCTATTTATAATTATCCTAACGACCTACCGCTATCGTACATTGATTGTTCGTTTGTTAAACACAATTATGGCCACATGTAAGGTCCCCTTGGTTTTGCTATGGTCCTAGTTGCCTGCCGCAATCTGTATAGCAAGAACTACATATTGTATCGAAGGATGGTACTGCGGACTGCAGTCACATTTTCAATGTTCCCATCCAACTGTTTGGAAATTTTTGGATAACATCGTCAAAGAATTATCCTTAACAACATACAAACTATTTACAGTACTTAACTGGTCAACAACACCCCGGTTAGATACATTTCTTTGAAACAACGTATTTCAATATTGTACAGAATTATGACTCTAATAGACGATTAGATTTCTTGCGTTGTATAGCTCATATGACTTAGTGTTATTTGTTTAATGTTTTATAATTAATTATCAATTAAAAGTATGTAACCGTTTCAACTTAATTTCAAAGTAGTTTTGTAAAGAAAACTTAATAAAAATTGAATTGTGAATTTTCTTCTTAGTGTAATTTTTCCATGTGGAATTTCTTCCTTGTGTAATTTACTTCTTTTGTAATTCTGTCCATGTGTAATTTTGTCACGTGTAATTTTTTCCTGTGAAATTTAATCATGTAACCTTTTTTCTGTTACTTCATAAATATTTATTCATCTTATAGGGAATACATACTTGCACTGTATTTAACTGTTAAATATGTCTAAAACTATTCAACTGCTATAACAGTGACAACCTCATGCTGTTTTGTTGTGTATTTCGCCACAATAAAAAATATATCCCTGTTTTCAACGTAATAGTAGTTTATTTCTCTAGAACGAAAAGTGACATTTTAAAGGACGAGAAAGTCGTTTTAAGACCGAGGCGTCAGCCGAGGACGGAATTACTTGCGAGGACCTTTAAAAACACTTTTTGTTCGTGGTGAATACAACGGTTCATTTCATTCTGCAAGTTTAATGTATTTTAAATAAAAAGTTGTAAATCATTTTCAATTTCATGTCAACAACTGACGTATAATTTTAAAGTACTTGAACTTTAATATTTTACTTTAAAGTACTAGGACTTTAATGTTCCATTTTTTGTACCATAAATAGTCCGAAAATGGCTATTTTTGTATCTAGAATGCGAAATGCTACTTTTGCGTTCAAGAATGGAAGTTATTTTGCCGAGCTTTAGCGAGGCAAAATACCCATTCGAGGTCGCAAAAGTATTTCGCATTCGAGATGCAAACAATGATTTTTCGAAAACTGCAATAAAACTAGTATAAGAATAAACAACAATAAATAAGGTAACTGTCAACGTTAATTGACAATTTTATATTTCATAAACAATTAATTTATGTTTGAACCACGGCCTGCTGAATTGTTTGACAAACGTCACAGTGACGTATAAATTTAACTGACCGCAGTATCGGCACCTTCAATTTACATGTAGTACAACATAAATTAGTCATGTTTATAATGTAACGATTCGCCCAGTCGAAACGCGTTTTTGTGAATTAAAATCAATTCGCGCGTTCCAGCCTAGCGATTTCTACGTTACAAGTTTGAATTTTTCGCACGCGCGGCCGGCTACGTCATCAAGAGATCCCTGCTCCACGCATTGCGCTGCTCCCCCACGTAAAATGCCCGAGGTGGTTGCTTGATGCACGAAGCACGAAGAGGAGCTATAAAAGCCGCTTCTCGTCCGTTCCAAGGGGCAGACTTCATTCATACATTCATTCGCATTCATTCCAGCCCCAAATCATCCCCAATCCTGATCCTGTCCGACCGTTTAAGAAGAATTTTCCCGTCCCGTCATTAGTATTTTCCCTTAGCTACGATCGAACCCGAAGCCTCCAGTCTTGGAGACCGTGTTCCTAGCTAATGTTTAATTGAACTCGTTCCCCGAATAAACAGCTTTAAGAGACGATGCCCACGAATGGGAAACCGTTTCGCTGTTTAAACTAACACTTGTGAATATCCTGAACTAATAAATTTTGAAACATCTCCTGGAGGACGCTAGTAAATAATTATACCAAAATTTCCTGGAAGACGTATTCGAAACGAGGGTTAAACAATCAGGCCGTTTCATATGTCAATTTCGTAATACTAAATAAATCCACCGTCTAACATAACACTTGCCCGGCCTTGAAGGCCCCTGTAAGATTGCACTTAATTTCTGTTTGACTACAGGACTGAACTTACCGTTCGAAATTTCTACCTGTCATAACACCGGAGATCTGCGGCGCCCTCGGGGCCGTGAGCTGTCGAAGTCGTCTCCACGTACCGGAACCCCAGGTGGACAAACGTCGATAACTTCTCCTCCGGCCGCAACTCGCACTACCACTTCACAGTATCCCCGAGATTCACAACGCTAGCCCGGTGTCGTAAGGCGAAAAACATAACATATTCGAACTAACCTATATTTGCAGCTACACGCGGTTTTCAACGTCGGACGTGACATTCGAGCGCGAAGGTTGGCTCCACTGCAAATTACTTTGGGCAAATCGTCTCCCCGGCCAGTGGCGTCCCGTCGATTTCTGCAGAAGGCGGCCAATCGGACCTTCCACACACAGATGCAAAACGGGTTGCCGGCGCGTAAGGAACTGGCAACTGGGTGCCCATCATAATTAATTAAATACATTGTAAAATACATTTTATTTGATTTCTTAAGAGCAATACCTATGTTTGTAAATAGTAAACCTTATAATTAAACTGTCTAAAATTATCCTGGTACTTGTTTGCTTCTCTCAAAGTGTATATCTGGCTGAACCAAATTATCTCCGACTGATAAGCTACCCGATGGTGATTAATTAAATTCATTGGCCTAATTAGCAGAGGGCTAGTACCGTTTCAATAATAGTTTATAATAGTTATTAGTATCTATTGAAATTTTAAATTACTTAATAAAAAACTAATGTAGGTTACTTAATTAATAAAATCACAAATAAGTTCCTAAAAAATGACAAATTTTTTGACATTTCTTTTATGTTCTAGAACGCAAAAGAGTTTTGCGTTCTAGAACATAAAAAGTATTTCGCTCTTAAGTGACAAAAAAGAATCACTTTGCTTACTGAGAATTTTAACGAAAATGTCAACATTTGATGACAGTTTTCGAAAAATGTAATTCTTGACATCAGTATAAAATAAAAATATTATATACATAAACGGGGCTGCGCACTCTATTGCGCAGTCTATCTTATTCAATTTACCACCATTTTTAGGCCTATTATGTTGGGCCATTCTGTTCTGTTACACACTTGTTACACAATCTCAGAAATCACTATTTTGAAGAAATAGTAATTTGTCTTATTTACTTACACCGGTCGCGAAATCGAAGCGACGGCGAAGTGCATGCAAACGCAAATGCCGCCGCTACCGTAACTCGCATTCACTCAATCAAGGATATCGCGTCTGCAATTTTCGTGACGGACACACGTCTGGATCGTTCACCTTTATTATATAGAGGATTAGAAATTAATAATTTACTGCAGCCGACTATTTTATTTGGTGTCTAAAAATTCATAGCCAACTTTTATATAAATCAACAGAAATGGACTACACACTTTAGTCTTTGTTAAGTAAAATATACACAGTTTCTTTCATTTTACATCTAGTGACAACTTGTTCCAGTCTTCCAGTTCCACTTGAAGAGCAGTAACAAATAACTGTTACCTTTCAAAATGGCTCCTCTTTAATGCGTATGAGTTACTGTGGTATTTACACGTAGAGAATGGAAACACTGCTTTTTTGCAGCATTTGTCCATTGTATGTATTTGTAACTTATGGCATAAATATCTTTTAAATTATTTATTACTATTTCTGTATTTTAAAATATTTGCAGTTTGTTATTTTATAATTTCTATGCAAGTTGAGTGGTGAACAACGGCAAATATTTTGTAGTATAATATGTTGCACAAATTAATAGCTTACATTCGCATAAATAGATTGGTGGATGCTAGTGCAAACATAGAGACATGCAAAACAGTTGCTCTTTTATACCACTGTAATGCAGCTTGATTTTGATGTAAAGAGTCAGTGTATTGTAGTACCTACTGATAGAAGAAAGGATAGAGCAATTTTGAAAGCTACAGCAGATAAATTCTATATTGCACATAATGAATTTCAGTTGTAAAGCCATTTAATAATTTTTGCAATTTCTCGTTCACCTCATAGACATCCATTGTTACACAATCTAGTAATTTTAACAATAAACGCAAATACTGTAATAATGTGACAGCTACTTAACAGTACAGTACATCAAGGTGCCTGTCATGCATGTCCCTATGTTAACACAAGCCATCGGCAATCTGTATATGTGTAACTACATAATAAGAGCATTTGGTTTATCTACTGAACGAATATAAAAGGTAATATTCGTTTTATGTTTGATAAATACCTACAGTGACCTATCACCGGCAACCAATCGACAAAGAGTACAAGTCAAACCAAAAGAAACACTTCAGAAAATAATAACGCCAAAAGAATGGGTCTGTAAAGAATAGCACATTTCTCGGTGTGGTAGATCATCGAAGGAATAGAGCCAACCATTTCAAAGAGTAACTAAGAGTTACTTTTGGAAATAGATACCTACCTACTTAAGGCTGTAGGAGTCACAGAAATTATTCGGCGAAAGATCGATTGATATATCTACCTTCTATAGATGAACAGCGTATCGATGGTGGACATTCGTCAGTTTTGACATTATTGACAGAATTATGACAAAAAAATTAATTTATCTCTTCAACTAAAAAAAATAGGTTAATTTGTGATTTTGTCGTTATTTGTTACTATTTTGAAAATCTGTTTAAATACACATAAGCTTTATAACGGAGTGCAGAACATAGAGCAATAGAATTATTTTTCTATTTTTCGTTAACGTGTAATGAATTTTTAAAAATGGGACTAGCAACTTTTATTCTTAATAATAGATATTCCCATTTTAAAAAATTAATTACTTGTTAACGAAAAAATAGAAAAATAATTCTATTACTTTATGTCCTGCACCCTATTACAAAGTATATGTGTATTTAAACAGATTTTCAAAATAGTAACAAATAACGACAAAATCACAAATTAACCTATTTTTTTTAGTTGAAGGGATAAATTATTTTTTTGTCATAATTCTGTTAATAATGTCAAAACTGACGACTGTCCACCATCGATACGCTGTTCATCTATAGAAGGTAGGTATATAAATCGATCTTTAGCCGAATAATTTCTGTGGCTCCTACAGCCTTAAGGGATAGCGCACACGGGCGACTTTTTAGCCGGGCGACTATTTGACAGCATCGGTAAGATTACTGCTTTATAAAATTGGGTGAGTGCACAAGCAGGGGAATAACCGTGATTTTACAAGGTTTTACTAATTATTTTAGCTCAGATTGAAGTTATTCATGTGCATATGAAAATTAAATTCAAGTAAAAAGCTGCACTATGTACCTTATTACTGCGTTTAAAAAAGAAGCAAAGAAAGAGTATGTGGGTTCATCCACTAATTAGCCAGACTATTAAAAGGTCAATTTCACAAATTATGTGATGACTATCGAAATAGTCGAAATCAAGAGGTATAATAATCAAAATTGGTTTCGAACTCGATATTTTTGCGGAAATATCCGTTTTTGCATCTTCTGATTTAGTTTTTAATATAAATTCGAAGATCCCAGTGACTTTTGGCTAATATCGACCAACCAGAAGTAGTACTTTACTCATGGTTTTTTCGTTTTCTGGAAAATTTTTAATATTTTTTGATAAAAATAAAAATTTTCGGGAACATCATATGTGCAATTATCTACAACTTTTGTTTAAAAAGTTTTTTTGTGTGAAATACAGTTTTTCAGAAAAAGCAAAATTAGATTGTTATAAAAATTTCCTCTAAGTCCAAAAATTAATAATGAGGCTATTTTTTAAGCAGTGTTATGCAGATTGCGGCAGGCAACTAGGACCATAGCAAAAGCAAGAGGACTTTACATGTGGTCCTAATTGTATTTAAAAAATTAAAAAATCGAATATACGGGGTTCTTTATTAATCGATTTGTATAAAATTTTATACGTGGATACTAGAGATAATATCTGATTGACCGACAGATGTAGTTGAAATGGTCAACTTCTGGTTTCACCGGAAGTGCCATTAACTTAGATTTTTTAAATGGATTACCCTATATATTTCAGGTTTTTTGGAATGTACAGCTCAAATTACATACGATACTTTTATTAAATTTTCATTTTTCTCAACAAAAAATTCTTTTTTTCTCATAGAAGGCCATGATTGGAGAAAATGTGTTTGAATGACTCCTGTAACCGATAATACATATTTTATTAATTTGATCAATAACAAATCGTTCATGCAGGAATAAAATTTGATAAACGTGTTTTTTAAGAAAAAGTCAGTTTTTTTAAATGGCACCTACCAAGGGCCATCGTGCCATTAGATAGAAAATTGAATTATCAATCTAACGATATACATCATCCACCACTTTTATCTTTATATAAAACGGAAAAATGTTTAATTAATACATTTTAAAAATATTTTTTAGGAAATAGGTACCTTAGCAAATTTGGCAACACTTTGAGTCGTAGATTCCAAAAAACAGAAAATATACAGACAACCCATTTAAAAATTCAAAGTTAATGACATTTCCGGTGAAACCGGAAGTCGGCATTTTGATATCTGTCTCTCAATTCGAAATTATGTATATTATTCTTGTAACAAGTTTCATTCAAATCCCTTGATAAGTAACGGAGATAGAGAGATGGCTCCGATTTCATTGTCACCCGGTATACCTTGTATTTATAATTATCATAGCGACATACCACTATCGCACATTGATTGTTAGTTTGTTAAACACCACGACGGCCACATGCATATTCTCCTTGCTTTTGCAATGGTCCTAGTAGTCTGCCACGTTATTACGTATTGCCTATAATTTTTGTCGAAAAAGTTTATATTTTAGAAGTCATTTTTCAACAAAGTAGTAAAATTAAATTTTTACAAATAAAAGAAAGTCGTGTGGTAACCACACCTCATTTTTTAATGAAAATCAGAAACCTGACGAGAAAAAATCGGTTAAAAACTACATTTGATGCAACCGCCTGAATAAATTGGAATCTCAGGATAACAGTTTGAACGATTTTTTATAACACCAGAGTTTTATCATTTCCTTTACAACAGAAAAACTGAGGTAGATAATAAATTACACAAAATCATTCATTAGTTACAAAATCTTATAAAACCTTAAACATTAAGACAACACGAATAAGTATGTAGTATTTAAACCACAATTTATTTTGAATCAATATTTATGCTAAGATTTTAAGCAAGCAAATTTAGTGATTTTGTACGCTGTTCAATCATATGGCCCATATATGCTTGGAGTTGATCGTGCTACTACTATCAACAGTATCAATTCCAAAAACAACAAAATACTCTTCAGGTGCGAATATTTCTATTGATAAGATAAACTTGATTACGCTGTAGCATATTAATAAGTAAGTCCCCTAGTTTCAGTAATGTTAAACATTGCCATTAATAGTTTTGAGAATTCATTACTGATTATTAAATTACAGTGAAGTGATTACACTCTGCAACAATAATGACAAGTGATTATTACAAAGGTAAGTTTGTTCTACTTTAATATTTTAAATTGACAAAAGCTTACCTATTGTTTTTTCCAACTGTAATTAATCAAAGACGAATGCAATAACACAACCATGCAGAAAAATCCAAACAACTGGCGGTATTGGAGAGCACGTGGCTTTCAGGAACGCCCAACTAACTGGACAGGTTGATTCTACACATGTACATAGTAATTAAAATAAATAAATTCAAAATGGATATTGCAGATTTAGTCAATAATTTTGACCTGAATCACAAGAATCAAAACAACAAAGCAAATCAACGAAATCCTAACCATAAGAGTTTTTGGACATCCCGTGGTTTCAGTAACCGTCCAGTTAACTGGAAAGGTAAAATCGTACTGAATTCTAAAGATAAACCAAATACTTTAGTAGTACGTCTGTCTATGCTAATTGTATTTTAATAAGTTATATAATAAGATACTTGCTCCTGTTTTTCTCTTAGAAGGGAACAACAAGTAAATAGGTAGTGAAAAAATATTGAAAGATTTCAGTCTACAGGATGTCTCAGAGGGTTTTACACTTTTTATCCTATTAAACTCAGCTACGTTTAGTTTTTATAGATAACCTTATTAAGAACTTAAAACTATACTTCTTGGAAATTCATGTGTGAAAAATTAAATCATCTAGGTTTTGCCCCTGTAACCGACGCCATATATTTTCCATTTGGCAGGTACATAGGTCCGGTGTAATGAGTTGGAGCAAATTAGCTGAGGCATTGTCATAAAACATGACTCTTGAGATAGTCCCACAAAAAAAATCGGCTGGAGTTAAGTTCGGACTTCTGGGAGCCGAATTGATGTCACCTCTTTTTAATATGAATTTTTCAGAAAAAAAAATTTACAGTTTTTAAAGCAGTATTTGATGAATGGTTAGTGGCCCCATTTTGCTGAAACCGCCATTGGTCATCAAAATATTAAATTCTTGGAAAGCAGGGTCAAAAAACTCACAAAACGTTGTGGCATACCTGTCAAAATTTACAGTAATTGAGTGCCTGTTGTGTCAAAAAAGTATGGACCTACTCTGTCTCTTGAGGTTATCATCAGAGAAGAAAATTTTCGTACAGTCGTCAAATCGTTCCAACATTTGATCGGTAAACGCCAATCGTATAGGATAATCAGTTTTCTTTCATTCTTGCACTAATTAAGGTTGAAATATGTGAAATTTTAAGTTCTTTTTCAATATAGAAAAAATGGTGGATAGGTGTAAATTTGCTTGTTTTCGCACTGATCGTCGTGAATTTTGTGCCACTGCAACGCTGAAACAATCAATGTTTCCATTAATGCATACACTTCGTGGTAGTCCAGGACGGCAATTTTTTGTTACTCAAGCTTTCTCTTTAAATTTATTTATCCAATATTTGATAAGATTCCTACTAGGTGCTTCATTCACGTTGTGAACACCGTAACGAGCACGAAATCGACATCGAACGCGATGTAAGAATTATTTTGTTGATAAAAACTGTAGCACAAAACGCACTTTGAACATCAAAACGATCCATTGTGACATAATTAAATTGTGACAGAAAATGTCCAACACTTACTTTACTCAATGAAGAAAACCAAGCAATTATATCTCAACAGCTGCCAGCGTGGCTGAGCGGTTAGGAAGCTCGGCTACGGTGCAACAGGGTTCATTCCCCATATCTGGCAAGTGGTGGCTAACCCTCCCAGTCGCTTTAAAATTTGGGTACCAAAACCACGGTTGTGGAAGTCGGAAAAGTAAGGCAGTCGTCGAAGGCGTGATGTTAACAACTTGTAATGTCACCCCTTGACCTTTATTTTTAGTTTTTCCATCTCAACAGGTCCAAAAGCTATTTCAAAGATAAAAGTGCAAAACTCTCTGAGACACCCTGGACATGCCTACAGTATATCTTATAAAATGCAGTACTACTGGCAAGTTTATTGTCTTAACTTCAACTGAGAAAGGATAAAAGTTCATTTTTAATTACTCTCAATAATTATTTGATTAATGGATCTTGGTATAATGTTTTTGAAAAAATAATCGTAAGTGCTAATTAGGTTGTCCTAAAATACATATGCATAAACAGAAGTACTACTGAGTAATATTTGTAAAATAATTTATTACCAAAATGTTTTTACAGATTTAATTAAAAACTATTATATTATATCAAGTACTACAACTAAAGTAAATGATAGCACTGACTACACTTTTGATGACAATGTGGAAAGTTTAATAAATTATAAAGGTGAGATATAATTGCAATTTATAATTCCTTTATTTAAACCTAAGAGTCGGACAGTACCTACCAAAAAAACTAAAGAACTCTAACATATCAAGATTATTTTGTAACATGTGTATGTAAATCTTAAATAACACTTTAACAAAACAGCATATATAATCTTCAAACATATTCATTTTTTTTTAATTGTTTATTACTTTAATATTATTTTTAACTTATATTCAAAACCCGAACTTTTAGAAACGTTTGAGAAAAAGAAATTATATTATTCATAGCAGCAACGATTGTCATTTTTCTAAAGAGTAATGGTAAAGCTTTTGTTATTATTTTTATTTAAAGAACCAAGTTTGTAATTTGAAAATGTATCAAAATTAATTATGTAAAAGCGGGAGGAAAGTATGTATACTGAGATATTTTATTGCATGTATAAAATCTACTGAAAATATTAAATTACAAGTGGACCCGTTGCAAAATATTTTGCAAGTTAGAAAACTTCTTTCTAACGTGTGGCAAGATTCATTAGGTAAAATTTAAATGTTTAAGTTTTTAAAACTACTCGCACGTGATATTGCTACATATACTTGACCATGACTAAATACTGGTTGTGGCAAATACGATATATTCCCACTTTATCCATAGTTTGGTCTTGTAATTTATTAATTGTTATCGCAAATGATAGGCGTACAGGACAATTTCTTTTCCGAAAGCAAAAAGGTAGTGCAATATTATGTGTTAATCTATACACAGTAATAATATTCTTCTGTCTGGCTTGTGGCATGTCCATTTAATACCAAATCTAAGCAGTTATAAATAAATTGCGTATCATTAATCTTATCTCATCTATTAAACCAGTAGACACATTTAAACTTTTCAAAGCAATATCTATTAACCCTATTTTTAGTGTTAAGCAATGTGGATATATTCCACTGAAATTTAACGAATCTATTAATTCCATAGAAAATTATAAAATGTCATTATGTGATACAATTGTATTTACACTCAAATATTGCTTTTCATATTTAGGCAAGAGATATATAATTTTGTTGCGCTTTACGCGAGAGCGGACAAAACTCCAAATTAACTAGCCCCAAGAATATGGGCCATATGCACGATTTTTTTTTCAGAAGCTTGTTTGCAACTAAGTCCGCCAATCGGCGCGGACTTCAAACGTCCAAATATTCGCTTGTACACCAAAACTCAGCCAAACGGCATGGCGCACACAAAGAATCAAAAGCAGACTAACTCCCCATCGGATTATAGAATCGCTGTAAAAATGAGACGAAGGCCAAAGTGCCATGAGTTTGCAAAATTCGAGCACCACCAAAAAAAAATAATCGCCAACCTAACAAATTTCGATCGGCGCGAACCGAATATCGGCACTAAAGGTTTGTTCACACAGTATCAACCGTTAAGAGATTATTTACACCGTAGCACCCTTTGGGGGTGAATCCCAAAAATCCCTGGAAATGATTTGGTCTATTTGTAAGACGATATACAAAATTTCAACTTTCTATCTGTAGTAGTTCGCTCGTTAAGGTAATCTTTAAAAAACAGATCTATCCCATTTAACTCTTTTGAGGAGATGCATTCTGCAAAGCCCTGAAATTGATTTGACCTAATTTCTAAAACGATTTAATATGCCGAATTTCAATTTCCTGCCTGTAATAATTACTTTGTGGTCTATTTAACCAGTTTGAGGGAATGTATTTCGAAAAACTAAAAATTATTTGATTAGTAAAACGATCTAAAATGCCGAATTTCAACTTACTGCCTGTAGTAGTTTTCCCGTGGCGATATTTTGACAAACAGATTTGTTTCATTTAACCCCTTTCGGGGATGAATTCTCCAAAACCTTAAAACTGATTGACCCGATTTGAAAAATGTTCTAATATGCTCTATTTTAACTTCCTATACTTGTAGTAGTTTCCTTGGAGCGATATTTAGAAAAACATATTTGCCCCATTTAACCCCTTTCGGGGATGAATTCTCCAAAACCTTAAAACTGATTTGACCAGATTTGAAAAATGTTCTAATATGCTGAATTTTAACTTCCTATACTTGTAGTAGTTTCCTTGGAGCGATATTTAGAAAAACATATTTGCCTCATTTAACCCCTTTCGAGGATGAATTCTGCAAAACCTTGACATTTACTTGATCTGATTTGTAAAACGAACTTATATCTCGAATTTCAGCTCTCCACCTGTAGTAGTTTCCTCATTGTAGATCTTTACAAAAACAGGTCTACCACATTTAGCTCCTTTGGAGAAATGAATTTCGAAAAGCCCTGAAAATGGTTTGACCCTACTTACAAAAAGAACTAATATGGCGAATTACAACTTCTTACCTTCCCCAGATTCTATTATGGAACGATCTGTGAAGTAGAAATCACCCCCGTCGAATAGATGGTAAAAGCACTTCTTTGTAGACGATATTGGACGTTTTCCCTTCTCGTTTGAGCACCACTAAGTTGTTTGGAGAACTGACCCCTAAACAGTCTAGATAAAGTTGATCGAGAAAAAAACAGTCTTTCAAGTCGACCCCAGCCTGATTCAGCGACTGTCTATTTACCTTATTGATCGTCATGGCAAAGCAAGTTTTTACGGGAAATTGCAGTCTCTTAAATTAAAAAGAATAATCTGAAAGAATAAGGGTTATTCGAGGAATGAAGACTGTCTCCCCTTCTCCAAAACCTATGAAAATTTTGGCCTCAGTGACGTTACAACGCAGAGCTTTCGCTTGCAGTCGACTTTGGGAGTCTTCACGTTTCTCAGTAGTATAAGTGCTCTAACTTTCAAAGGCAGGCGATTTGGAAGATGTCCGGGAGGGTAGAGAGTGTGGAGAAACCCAACGTGGTGGTGCACTGTGTCATCTGCCTACACCACATCATCATCATCATCATCATAATCATCAAACAGCTATATAGTTGTCCACTGTTGGACGTAAGCCTCCCGTAAAGACTTCCATTTTTCCCTGTCTTGCGCTGCATTTATCCAGTTGGTGCGGATGCGTTTGAGATCATCTGACCATCGCGTGGGCGGTCTGCCTCTGATGCGGAAAGCATGCTCGCGCGGTCTCCATTCGGATATTTTCTTTATCCATCTATCATCATTTGTTCTGGCTAGGTGGCCCGCCCAGTTCCACTTGAGACTTGCTATTCTTGTGATGGCATCTGTGACTCCGCTCCTCTTTCTCACCTCTGTATTTGGTACTCTGTCTCTTAGAGATAGACCTAGCATTGCTCTCTCCATGTGTCTCTGAGCTACTCTTACTTTTTTGGCCGTTTGTTTTGTTAAAGTCAGTGTCTCAGCTCCGTATGTTAGTACGGGTAGTATGCACTGGTTGTAAACTTTACTCTTGAGACACATAGGTATATCAGATCTTAAAATATGTTTTAATTTTCCAAAGGCTGCCCAGGTTAGCCCTATTCTTCTGCCAATCTCACATGTTTGGTTATCTCTTCCCACACGAATTTCATGACCCAGGTATTTGTACGAGTACACTTGTTGTGCCTACACCACAGTGTTAATTAACTGATAGATGTTTTCCTCCGAATGAAAGGCTCCGAGAATTGTGTTGTTGATTTTTAGTGCTTTATCATTCTTCAGAGCGATACTCGCCCTTCTTCGATGCCAGGACACAGGTTTTGCTGTTATGATCTTGATGTCGGAATATATTATGTTAGTAAGGCTGGCGATATCTGTCACGGCTTGACATAGGTTTTCGTTGCCGAGTTTCAAGAGAAGTTTGGGAAATTATTCGGCCTTGGAATATCCTCTCAGCTGAACCTTTATGTAAATTCAAGATAATGTGTCTTTATTGTACTGATACTGCATTTTTAAAAAACACTATTGTAACACGTATTTGTCTTGAGAGCAACTGCCATTTAAATATCATCGTCGAGCTGATAAAACCACAGTAAATAAAGAACCACTAATGGGACCTGTTGAAAAATATTTTGCAATTTACAAAACTTTTTTGTTGACAATGTTTAACGTATGGCACTATTCATCAGGTAAAATATGAATTTTTAAGTTTTCAAAACTACTCGTACTTCACATTGCTACATACACTTGACCATAGCTAAATAATGGTTGTGACGAATATTATACCTATATTCCCACTTTATACAGAGTTTATCTTTTATTGTAATCGCACATGCTAGGTACACGGAGAAAATGGGAAGGGTGCCACAAAGAAGAGCTAGGAGAAGGCCGAATAGAATTTTGAAATAATAGATTACAAAAGCGATGACTGAATGCAACTTAAACGAAAGAAACTGTGAGGATGGAAGAGTATGAAAAACAGGTGTCGGATAACGTCGAAAGACGTTTTAACAATATACGTATGCTTGTACCAACATGGAAAGCAATGAACCAGTGTGTAAATAAGCACATCCACATGATTATAATAAGCAGAAAAAACACCTTACAGCATCTGAGCAATACTGATTTTCTTTAACTATCATTTTACATGTATTTTGACGTTTGTTTCACGAATCAGCAGACCGTTGATTTCAAACAAACATTTAGTAGATGCAGTAGTCCATTGTAAAACTCAGTAGAACGCCGCAGGCTGACTTTGAGAATAAACTTGGTTTATCGGTTTCAGGATATTAAGCCTTTGTTTACATATACAAAAGTAGGCTGGTAACTAGGTCATAACTTATCTGTAGGGTAATGGAATATTACCCTACATGGCAACCATAACCATATAGTAACCGATAAACTATTGCACAAATCACGGATGTTATGAATCATAACATTCCTAGATATGTTAATAGCTATTACTGCTACTGCATGGCCGGCTGCAACCACTTGGGAGCTACAATATGATGGTTTTTCTCTAAAAATTATCAATTTATTTGCAATTTAGGACTTTTGTGCACATCTACACGGTAAGGGCTTTCATTTAAAAAAAGAATTATCGAAATCGGCCCGGTGGATGTCTCAAAATAGATGTCGAAAGAAAACGCTTCACGTTTTAAATATATAGATTACAAAACATCAGGCAAAGGTTTACCCCCTACGAGCCCACACATTCCAAAAACAACTAATGATACACATGCAAATACAAATAAAAACTATAAAAACAAAATAAACACCATTTTCCCCATGAAAATTAAAGCTACATGTATTGTGCACAAAAAAAGGTTTGTAGTAAATATTATGGGTTGCATTTAATAAAACCAAAGAGTACTATATAGGTACTCTTTGATAAAATTTTACTTACCGTTCTGTGTTCAATTGAGATAACTGTCAACTTTTTCCCAAGATCAAAAATTTGCAACTGATTGAATATTATTAATCTAGGAATGCTATAGTTGCTGTTATAAAAATCATATACAGTAATTTATTTTTTCTACGACTGCTCTGAAAATAACCAGAAAAACATTCCTAACTCTGACAATCTTCCATTTCAGACAGCATACGACATCGATATCGCATGCTGAAATTCACGGGTATATTTGAAATCTTACAGTTGTAGAAAAAGTATAGTGTACAACACGTGTAATAGTAATTTGCGCTCCAAGTAGAGGTAAGTGAATTTTTCTGTCTGAGGTCGTTTTTTGTGGACCGAAGCGGAGCTGAGGTCCATAATACGACCGAAGACAGAAAAGAAACTTACCTACGCGTTGCGCATTACGTTTTTCGCACTACCAAGAAGTTAATTCTTATTTAATTATTAATATTTATAAACGGGGTTGCGCGCGCTATTGCGCGGTCTATTCTATTCAATTTACTACCATTTTTAGATCTATTTCATTGAGCCACTCCGTTCTGTTACACACCTCGTCCCTGCCTCCCTCTGCCGTCCACCTGACCAAAGAGGGCCCTCGGGGATTCGCCCCTCTCCAAGGGGGCCCTCGGGGCTCCGCCCCTCTGCAAAGGGGCATTTGGGGATCCACCCCTCTCCAAGGGAGCCCTCGGGGATCCGCCCCTTTTCAAGGGGGCCCTCGGGTCTCCGCCCCTTTTCAAGGGGGCCCTGGGGTCTCCGCCCCTCCCCAATAGGGCCCTCGGGGCTCCGCTCCCCTCCAAGGAGGCCCTCGGGGCTTCGCCCCTCTCCAAGGGGGCCCTCGGGGATCTGTCTTTCTCTAAGGGGGACCTCAGGGTTCCGCCCCTCTCCAAGGGGGCCCTCGGGGATTCGCCCCTCTCCCAGGGGGATTTAGGAGCTTCGTCCATTTTTAAGGGGGCCCTCGGGGCTTCGCCCCTCCCCAAGAGGATTCTCGGAGCTCCGCCTCTCTCCAATGGGGCCCTCGGGGCTCCCCTCTTTCTTAAGAAAACGAATTATGGTTATATATTGAAAAAAAAAAATTTACTAAAGAAGAGTTGGAAAGGTTTCTCATTTCTTAATACTAGTAAATATGTGTATAAACGTCCATCTCCGGAAAGTGACCTACGGAAAATAGTTTTTTCTGTCCTTAGATACGGTTCGTTTGTATTGATTTTATCTGTTGCTAAGGTAGCTGTATATTAGACTTTCCATTATTTTCCATTTTTTAACAATGTAATATCACTTTACCCATTTGGTAGTGAAAAAAATGCATTTTTCACACTTGTGGAGCTTTATGACACTCACCTGCGGCTTGTGGTCGCCAAACTCCCCCACTCATGTGAAAAGTGCTATTTTCAACAGTAGTTGTACAATATACTATTGCGGTGCAATGTGATCTTGCCGTCTCCATGATGATTTCATTGTTACCTTTGGTTGCTAAGGATACGCCACGCCCACACCATGTGTAGATGCATTTATTCTATAATGCAATATAGAAACGCTAGGTACTGAGTACCGAGTAGGTAAAGAATTAATGTATTCTACGGAGGAATGAATTCTGTTGGTATAAAATGGTATAAAGACTTCAGTTTACAGCGAGTATATGAGTTATTACATGTTACATTCCCTGCTGTTATTTGTGATGCTCATTTTTAATAAAATTACGGTTCATATATTGCATTTTAAAATAAACGCATTTGCATATTGTGTGGACGCGGCGTATCCTTGGAAATCAATAGGTAACAATCAAATCCCCCAAAGAAAGGGCAAGACCACATTGCGCATTAAAATAAAATCTCGATATTTCATTCCTAGTACAAAACTTTATTGATTATTCAATTCATCTGTCAAAAAGTGACCAATGAAAATCCAGAATTTGACGTTTCTCGACCAATCAAAAAAATATCAGCGGATATAAGTTATTCAAGTGACTATTTTTAACAAATGTAGTTTTTATCATGGTGCATAGAATACAAGGTGTAACGTTTCGCAGAGTGTATTGTGGGCGGAGCCACAAATTCAACCAATAAGAAATGCGCCCACAAAGGGCACGAATGGTAGTACTGAAGTGTTGAAGACGCTCTATATGTCAAATTCGAGGTTAGGTTTTTCGTCAGTTGGTGTCAGACTGACGAAAAACCTAACCTGCTAACCTCGAATTTGACATCGACTGACAGTGCCAGCAACAATATACGATCGCGGCCATGGTTAGACCATGATCGCGGCCATGATGGCTTTCCTGAGTAGGATGTACCATATCAGTCCTTCTCAGGACTAACTAGGAACACCTGAAGACGAGAGTAGATTAAAAACTCTCGAAACGTCGTGTGATATACACCCTAGACAGTGGAAAAAGTCCGATAAAACATATCATAATTTATGAATGTTTGAGTTTCATTAGTAAAAATTTAGGTGAAGGGGTATATGGCTGATTATTTACTGAATTTTAACGTAATGGAAAAGTTATAGGTACAAACAGGAATTATCTCCTTCAGTATTTAAAATATAGTTCTAATTTACTTTAACATTTTTGTACTGCAAAATGATGCTTAAATAACTGCTACATATATCCAAATTATATTTTGAAATAAATTACTAAATGCTGCAAAAGCATTTACCTAGATGTTAATACTAAAAAAATATTTATAAATGCTTAGCTTCTATATTTACATCGATAAACTTAATTTCAAAACAGAAATTCCTAAAATTCTGGTGTAATAGTTGAATTGACATGTATCTAATAGTTATAAGCATTGTTCATATTTTACTACTCTTAGTTTAATTCTATGTTTCTGTTGTTTGACATTTTTATCTCTGTTTATCAATGAAATCCTAAAAATCATTGAATTCTTTTGTTTATAAAAAACATTGTTTATTATTTTACTATATTATCAATTTTTACGTGCAATTTTTGTTTTTAAAAAAACTCAATTTTCAGATGCCACAGCGGACGGAAAACAGGATGCAAACCAGGGTTCGCCTGAAGAAGGTATAAAATCATTAGAATATGCTGTTGTATAATAACATCTACAAAAATAATGCTACTATTAACAAATCAAATTGAAATATATTTGCTATAGAAGAACAAATTCATTTGATTTGATTCTGCAAGAAAATGTAAGTCTTAAGGCTGCTCTCCCGTTTAAAGCACGGTTTGATTTGAAATGGGCGTTGCACTTTTACTTGTGCTTACTTAGTGCAAACATTCGTTTAGCTATCTGCTATCTGGATGCATTTTTATATCCAAGGAAAGAGGATAGAGGCGCGAACTGGTCACCCAAACATTTTTCTTGTAATTTATGACCCTGTTGTCGCCAAAGACCATTGCCAATTGGTTCAGCAGATGATGTCAAATTAATCTCGAAATTAATTTTAACAAATGTTACAGAAATTGTTCAAATAAAGCGTACAGGGAATGTGCGGTATACATTTCAGCATCGAGGTATTTTTAAAACTATCACACATCTTAAAAAAAAAGATATGGAAGCCAGAAATCAGATGATTTAGAATAATATTACCAACTACAAGTGACTAGCATTTATTTATTAACGCTAAATAATCTTGCGGTCTATAATGGTAACTCAATAATAAATAATTAGAATAATTTGGCCATAAAGAATGTAATAATGATAGAAATGTGCAAATTAATTGAAGGTTGCGACAAGCACCAAGATCAAGAACCCCTTTCAGGTAATTAAATTAATTGTAACCACAAATAAATCGAGTGGTATGCATATCGCTGTCATTTAAAAAACCTTTTTGTTCAGGCTATTGAAGGCAAAAAACGTGAATGCTCCTTTTACAAAGGTTTGATTACACATATAAATTGTAGCTTTCAATATTAATTGTAATTAGGTATTTAAACTTCAAATATAAAAACTGATTGTATAACGGTACTAACCCTCTGCTCATTAGGGCCAATGAATTTAATTAATTACCATCGGGTAGCTTATCAAATTTGGTTCAGCCAGATATACACTTTGAGAGAAGCAAACAAGTACCAGGATAATTTTAGACAGTTTAATTATAAGGTTCACTATTTACAAACATAGGTATTGCTCTTAAGAAATCAAATAAAATGTATTTTACAATGTATTTAATTAATTATGATGGGCACCCAGTTGCCAGTTCCTTACGCGCCGGCAACCCGTTTTGCATCTGTGTGTGGAAGGTCCGATTGGCCGCCTTCTGCAGGAATCGACGGGACGCCACTGGCCGGGGAGACGTTTTGCCCAAAGTAATTTGCAGTGGAGCCAACCTTCGCGCTCGAATGTCACGTCCGACGTTGAAAACCGCGTGCAGCTGCAAGTATAGGTTATTTCTAATATGTTATGTTTTTCGCCTTACGACACCGGGTTAGCGTTGTGAATCTCGGGGATACTGTGAAGTGGTAGTGCGAATTGCGGCCGGAGGAGAAGTTATCGTCGACGTTTTCCACCTGGGGGACTGCTTCGTGTCTTCGGCCCAAGATAGGTTAAGATCGTTGCGGCGCTGTCGCTCTCCGGTGTTACGATAGGAAGATGTTTGAAACGGTGAGTACAAACCTGTAGTCAAACAGAAATTAAGTGCAATCTTACAGGGGCCTTCAAGGCCGAGCAAATATTGTGTTAGACGCTGGATTTATTTAGTGATACCAAATTGACATATGAAACGGCCTGGTTGTTTAACCCTCGTTTCGAATACGTCTTCCAGGAAATTTTGGTATAATTATTTACTAGCGTCCTCCAGGAGATGTTTCAACATTTATTAGTTCAGGATATTCACAAGTGTTAGATTAAACAGCGAAACGGTTTCCCACTCGTGGGCATCGTCTCTTAAAGCTGTTTATTCGGGGAACGAGTTCAATTAAACATTAGCTAGGAACACGGTCTCCAAGACTGGAGGCTTCGGGTTCGATCGTAGCTACGGGAAAATACTAATGACAGGACGGGTAAAATTCTCCCTTTAAACGGTCGGACAGGATCAGGAAGGGAATGAAGGGAGGGAATGCAAGAATGTATGAATGAAGTCTGCCCCTGAATGCCCCGTGAAACGGCTTTTATAGCTCCTCTTCGTGCTATGTGCATCAAGCCACCACCTCGGGCATTTTAAGTGGGGGAGCAGCGCAATACGTGGAGCAGGGATCTCTTGATGACGTAGTCGGCCGCGCAGGCGAAAAATTCAAACTTGTAACGTAGAAATCGCTAGGCTGGAACGCGCGAATTGATTTTAATTCACAAAAACGCGTTTCGACTGGGCGAATCGTTACAATTGAAGTATGCGTCTAAACTTTACATGTTGGTAATAACGGAGAGTATAAATTTAAACTTTAAATACTGATAGTTATGGAATGTACAAATTTAAATTTCAAGAATCGAAGATAACTAAATATAATATTAATCCCGGAATAGCCAGTCCGAATCAACTTGAAAGCAGGGAGACCATCCACCTTTAATGAGGTATTCACCACAAAAGTAACGCTAATCTCAAACCTCCAACGCCCATAAGTTGCTGACAGGCAAATACTGGCCGGGGGTTGCTATACCCTGTGGTTAAAAGTACCTTGGATTTGCCCGTAATTGAAGCAGAGCCACTCCCAAATTGCAAAAGCTAGGTAGGACATTAGCCGGTGTTGAAAATTAAGTCAGGTAAAACTGTCAATTAAGAGTTAAAGAAACATAATTAATACAAGAATAGCAAGCAGAAAATCTCAATCGTACCTGAATCAAAACCATCAGCCCTTCAAAAATTAATCGTCGTAGCGTAATAAAGCACGAACGGGACTTTTTAGAAACAAGTTGCTTCGTCGATGTGCAGGAAAATAATCACAGGGCATTCGGCCACTAACGAAAAACAGCTGAACGCTGCGACCTGGCGATAAGCACGTGGAAGATTTTGGGTTTTTCAGAATCGGTACGAAATGAGCGAACTAATATATTGAAATAGTTCGAAATACAATGGATTATAATTCAAATAAAAGTATACAGGTTAGACCAGAAATAATTGGATAAATGGAGAAAACAATTAAGCGGCGGGAAAAAGGTTTCAGAATTAACATTTTTCTTAAAATCTGGATTATTGTCTTTTTCTTATAACTAAAATAGTTCTATTGCGTCACACACATAAACGTTTTTTACTTCCTTTCACGATAAAGGAAGTATTGGATTCACCCCAAAAATTCGAAATTGAGTTTTCAACAGATCTTCACATTTCAGAGTCCCCTGATCCCAAAAAACATTTTTTTTTTCATTAGTCTGTCTGTGTGTCTGTCTGTGTGTCTGTGTGTCTGTCTGTCTGTGAACAGAATATCTCAAAAACGAAAAGAGGTATGGCATTGAAACTTCATATATAAGTTTTGTGTACTACGTAGATGAGACAGCAAGGTTTTGAAGAAAATCGCATAACCGGAAGTAGGTGTTTACTGTTGTGATTTTTCAATTTTATTCGATTTTTCAAAAACGGCTCTAACGATTTTTTTCAAACTTTATAGTTTTATTACATTTTTAATGTGTATTAATGTGAGATAAGTGATTTTCCAGTTGAATACTTCGTAAATGGGTTTATTTTGTTTTTTTTTCTATTTTTTTATTAACTCCTATTTTAAATACAACACCCGGTATATTATTACATTTTTGAATTCAGCTTAAAATTGTAGAAAAAAATTGTCTCTTTAACTAACTCTCTATTTTGTACCTTTTTTTGTAGAATTTGCAATTTTTTAAAATTTTTGACAAATGCTTAGAAATTAAAAATCAAATTTTTGGCTAATTATAAGATCACTGTAAAAGGAAGTTGTGTGAGTGTATCACACCAGATTTTTTATTGTTTGGTCACTGCACTACTTTGCATTATTTTTATTAATTATTAACACACTGGCATATTAGAGTTCCACCATTTTCCTTCGTTTACTTCCTTTCCTGTTGCCTGCTTCTCGAATTGCTCTTTGCAATGTTCTGTTATCTTTCATCTTGCTGAATTCACCTTTCAGTTTCCTTACAATTTTCATTATGCTTGGCTTTATTGAAAATTACGCTCCTTTTAAAATGCACATAACATAACAAACCTTTTGTGGCTATTGATTTCCTTCGGTCTGGCTTTACATTATGCACAAACCTATTCTTTTATTATTTTAATTTATTTAAAAATTAATTTCCAACCCAGTAAAAATAAGTTTTGCCTTTGCGATTCTTTCTCGACTACTTTACTGTTTCTCGCATCTCATTATCAATGCATTTACTGTTTTACTTTAGTTTTAAAATTTGCAATTAGATAAAACACCCCAACTCTGTGCTTATTGAATCGGGCAATTATACTGCAATGTAAACAGAGCCAAGTTGTGGGCCTAATATCATCTCACAATATCTCTAATTTGCTCACGCTCCGAGAACTGTCGTGGTCTAAAAGCAATAGGTTTATCAGAAGTTAATGTGATTTTCATCTCGGTTTTTGGGGTGACTCCAATCTCAGATAAATTTTTAGCTGTACATTCGGAAAATTCGTTTAAGATATCCAAAAGGGCCTGTATTATTTCTGGTTGTTCGATATTTACATTAACCACAGTATTATTAATAGAATTGATAACAAAATTAGAGGTGTTATTGTCTTGGAAAAGTAAAGTGTTACCAGTTTTCGAATAACACACATCATATAATTCAGTAAAATTCTGTCCAATCAAAACCTCTACACCCATTCTTCGATTATGTATAATTCGATTTCCCTAATGACGCCATCGATTTTTATCTCTGTACGTGTGAACAAAGGAGGTTTTAGTTGCTGACTGAAAGCAGTGGACAAAGCAATGACGCAATCAAGTGGCTTTAAAGTTAACAACAATTTTTCGGCCGTACGTTTTGTAATGAGAGAGCACTCGCTCCCGAAATCTACGAAAGATTTTATGCTAAACCCATTAACGGAAGCATTCTTGTAAAAATTTGCGTCACTATCTTGTCCTGACCTTATAACATTTACGTGCCTATATTCAATTGATTTTTGACGTGAAGTTCCCTGTGGACAGTTTCTTTTAAAATGACCGCCCTGTCCACATTGATAACATGTTCTTAAATTACTTTTCCCTTTATCCTTTTTAAATACGCCTACCTCATTCTTTTTATCATCTAACGTTTTAAAGTGGCTCGGTAATACTGCAGGATCTCGAATTCCCGCCATTTCCACAGAAAATTTGATTTGTTCGTCATTTATTCCGCCCATAATCAAATTAACTTTATTCTCATCCGAAATGCCCAATTTTAGTTTATGAATTAATGCTAATTTCTCAAACGTATATTCATACAATGTAGTGCCTGGTTTTGGTATGTAAGACATCATACTTTGCAGGACTTTATTTAAGTCGCGTTTTGGTTTGAAATTTTGCAACAACATTGCTTTCCATTCGGACCACTCAAATATCCGCGTGGGCAACCCACGATACCATATCTCGGCGGGACTCCGAAATTTGCTTAAAGCCAAATGTGACACAGTTTTGTTATCCCAGGGATAAATATAGGCGTATTCTTCGACAGATTCTAACCACTCAGTGACATTTTGGGCAAGTGTATTAAATTCGTCGATTAAGTTAGCTGTAAGAGTATTGATACTTGAGAATTGGTGTTTATCTTTTAGCTGGAGCTGGTGTGCAAACTTGGCCATACCTTCAACAATGGCATTGCCTAATTCTGATACTGTTGTCACGCTTTCCGACGACCTCCCCATCCGTCCTCGCTCTTCACCGCAAGAGCGCCTTGATACCTCCCGGTGTCGCCCCGAGGGATCCGATTGACGGGATGACGACCCAGCATCACCTGCCTGAGAACGCCGACAGACCCACCGCTCCGAAGAGGTCCTCCGTCTCTTTCCAGGATCAGCCCGTAGAATTCGGGTTCGTCATCGGCGAGCCCGGTGCTGTCGATCCACGGAACGCCGCTGGCTGGTCGACCGCCGCTGAATGGAACGCCGATCCTCCCCATTTAGGACGTTCCTTCCTGGTTTTATATATATACGACTACTACCTAAGCAGGTAGGCCCTTTATCTCACTTCTGATGTTCAATTATAAAGGAATTAAAACCAAATTGAGTTAACAAAAGACATATCATGGCCGAATATGAATACAGATTAATTCTATTGCTGTTTTAGTGTTTGAAGCGTCTCTCTTCGGTTTCTGGCCACGAATGCCCCTGTCTCGATCATGCCCCGTCCAAAGGGCCGGCGATTTACTTGCACGTGTTGATCCCGTAAAATAGATCCCAATTGTTCACGCTTTGGCGCCGTTCCGGGTGGCTGACACTGCAAAGCATTAGCGCCGGAATGGGATTTTGGGACCAGCTCGCGGGGTCAGAAACGTGCCCAGTAACCGAATACTTTACACTACCACGAGATTTAGAAGTTCGGGTTACGTTTTGTGAACAATTCCTTCAACTACTGAATAACAACCAAATTAATTTGGAGCAAGTGCTAATATTTTTAACAAATAAATTATATTGTAACTAAAATTGGCTAGTTTTTACTTTACATTTTTGAAAAAAAAATTAAAAATATTGTAAAATTTGAAACAGTTATTAACAATTTAAATAGGGTCGGTCATTCTGCCGGACCCGTTATATATGACATCATCACTATCATTTTCATTGGAAAAGGTTTCCGAAATAAGAACTATGTCGTACTTACTATACCAAACGTGATCTTTGAATGTGTTAAAATTTTTTAAGGGTAATCGACTATTGATATGAGCGACATATAAAGAACTAAAGAAATTATTTTTACTCTTTAGAGGTTGAAATTAGTACGTTTTATTGGAACTTTTTAATGGAAAAAAATGATTATAAATAGGTATATACTGGAAAGCCTGATTTATTTAAAAACTTTTTTAGCTCTATTAGTTTTTCCGTGCAGCTAAAAGTAAATGCAATATCTTTATGTAACATTAAGTTCGTTTGGTCAATTCGGCAATTGAGTTTTCTTTGATTTTACAATTCTGGAATGCATAGGTAATTATGCGATTTATTTCATAAACTAGCTGAAACCCGCGGCATATGCCGCATTTAAAATATACGACGAATCTAATAACTTTTGTTGCACTAAAGAAAGTTTTAAAAGCACGTTACAGATTGGAAATATTTGGATAGCCTCCAGGCCACTTTCTTCCTACATATTGGATACACCGATACTGCTGAATTGAATAGTGTCTTCTTTTTACTTCCTTTTACGATAAAGGAAGTATTGGATTCACCCCAAAAATTCGAAATTGAGTTTTCAACAGATCTTCACGTTTTAGGGTCCCCTGATCCCAAAAAACATATTTTTTTTCATTGGTCTGTGTGTCTGTCTGTCTGTGTGTCTGTCTGTCTGTGAACAGAATATCTCAAAAACGAAAAGAGGTATGGCGTTGAAACTTCATATATAAGTTTTGTGTACTATGTAGATGAGACAGCAAGCTTTTGAAGAAAATCGCATAACCGGAAGTAGGTGTTTACTCTTGTGATTTTTCAGTTTTTTTCGATTTTTTCAAAAACGGCTCTAACGATTTTTTTCAAACTTTACATTTTTATTACATTTTTAATGTGCATTGACGTGAAATAGGTGATTTTCCAGTTGAAAACTTCTAAAGTGGGTTTCTTTTGTTTTTTTTTTATTTTTTTTATTAACTCCTATTTTAAATGGAACACCCGGTATATTATTACATTTTTGAATTCTGCTTAAGATTTTAGAGAAAATTTGTCTCTTCAACTAACGCTCTATTTTGTACCGTTTTTGTAGAATTCGTAATTTTTGAAAATTTTTGACAAATGCTTAAAAATTAAAAATTAAATTTTTGACTAATTATATTATTACTGTAAAAGGAAGTTGTGTGAGTGTATCACACCAGATTTTTTCTGTTCAGTATTAAATGCCTAGAGAAATAATAAACCGTTGGTATAGAATGAAATGTCCCTAAGACAGAAAGAGAACTGAATGTCAGCGCCTCTAGTGGCCGGGAAGTTCATTTTGGCGGGAAGTTGAAAATACATTTCTGGTAATATTTTACTATACTGTTTATTGAAATTTGATATTTGATAACATAGCATGAGACAATCAGTGATAATCATAGAAATCCATAAATCATCGTATTGGTCCATGCTGGTTTATCAAGATCGTTTTCACATGACAGCTTTGGTTTTCACTTCCTTGGGTACTGATATTAACAATTTGTGACCAAGGTATAATTACTCGACGCTATTCTTGGGCTAACAGTCAACAAAAGAAAAAAAACGACATAATATAATAGTTGATTTATTGTCCAACAAAAAAATCTCCATTTATAGGACACTTAACAACTACAAAAATAATTACATAATTTGGTGCACAAATAATAGGTATAAATATATAAATTTAGGCATAACAAGTTTGGCTCCAATGAGGAAGTCATCGCAGCTACGGAGGCGTTTTTAGAGGGACAACCGTCCCACTTCTATTTGGAGGGGTTAAGAAAACTGGAGAAGCGTTGTGCTAAATGTGTTAGCTTGAGGGGGGAGTACGTTGAATAAAATGTTTCATATTTCGCTAGCACGTTTCTTTCTATTTAAAGCCTGGAACTTTTCAGCACATCCTCGTACTAGATAAGCTGCCTTAAAGCAGCATATTTTATCGTAGGTAAACTAAGGTCAAGAGTTTCCCAACATTTTGAGGTAAGCTGTATTTTGTCTCAAACTGTTGCAAATTTACCTGTTTGTAATATTGGTGTTTGAGGACGAGGTGTTATACTCTCTGCCTCAGTGTTCAATACTGCACCTGGTGTAATACAAGCAAACTCCATAGTTTCCCCAGGATGCTCTAATCGAAGTACTGCCGTAGGCCTTGCCCCTAGCTGGGGCTCAAGAATTTCACCCTGCGGGATGCTATGTGAATATTCTCGTTCGATCTGGGGCATAACTGCTAGGAAAAAATAGCATGCCACATTCAGCTACTTAAAAAAATAACCTTAACTCACCTGGCATACTGGTTGAAAAATCTGCAGTAAGATGTTGTGCCACTTCTATCAGGGATGAACTTTGTTGCTCTGCAACTACCCCAAAAAACTACCTACATGCGTTATGTATACACCTACCTAACTGGCAAAAATAGTTTTGGTAACGCTGTTCTTTTTACAACATTATTTGGGCCAAAATCTTCTTTGACAAAATGTTTGTCGCATACCCGAAAGTTATCGTAAACATAGTTTTTATTGAGGGTAAAAAGCTTTCTGTTACCAATTGCATGCAACAACTTGGAGTATAATTCAGGGTTTTTTTCAGGATGTATAAATCGATGTCGACCGTGGTTCCTCTCAGGGATGCAGTTTGGCACGCAGCAGTTAATTTTAACCATTTTAAATTGGTTAAGAACCTGGAGAAATAATAAACCAAGTCTTATTTCTCTAGGGGTAAGAATAATGACTGACAGGAGAGCGATGTCCGGTAAATAATATAGATCACTGCAAGGCAAACTCTACAAGTGGCGCCATCTGATCGGCCGGAAAGTGCGGCTCTTTGAGCAACCATGACTGTCCTCACTTTTACCCATACTGTTTTCATTCTATACCAACGGTTTATTATTTCTCTAGGATTAAATACTAATTATTGTTACAATGCTATAAATCCAGTTAGTGGAAATGTCACTGGGACAGTTTCTAAAAACTAAATTCCTGGAATTTGCTGATCTCTAAAAGCACTATATTTAGACAAACCTACAATTTTCTGAAAATAGGGACAATTAAGTACTTATCTGCTTTTGGAATATCCCAAATATAAAGGAAATATTATGTTTTATTGTTATGATGGATAATTTGTATACGTACTTAAGTGTCTAATTCCTATTCCAAAAACTCAGGTAATCAACCCCACTTGTAAAACAACCTGATATCAGCAACATTATTGCTTAAAGTTCTTGGTGTTCAGTCGCTTTTGTAATTTTGTCTTGGTGTCTTGTTCTTATAAGTGGTGTGTGAATCAACATTAGGGCGACCACCC
>CALNHX010006407.1:0-90026 GCA_940337035.1 Agriotes lineatus
ATCAGCGGTTCTATTATTAAAGAAACGGCAATTTATTACGTAGAAGCATTAAGTATTGAAAATGTCAAGCCAGTGATGGATGGCTAAGTAAATTCAAGATTAGATGTAACATTGTTGGGAAACTGCTAAGTGGAGAAGAAGCATCTGTTAGTGAAACAATAAATTACTACAGACTGTATAACATTTAAGTTGTCAAAACTAATTCGGTGTTTTCCATTTTTTTGAAAAATATGCAGGAAGACAGGTCAACAGCCAATTACACGAAAAACAAAAAAAAATAAAAATACAAATTTTTTGTATCAGTTATTCCACCCTCAAATTCAAATTCAGAAATTTGCCGCGTAAACGACCAGCGCCAACATGGCGGGTGGCATACGTCACTACTCATATCGGAGTCACTGGATGAGCCATTATTCTATTGTAACAATGTTTCTGTGAGGTTGTGGGAAGTTTTATATTCATTTTTATTCATCAGTTTTCATTATTTTCGATCGATTTTCATAAAAATAAGTTAGTAGGACATTTTTAAATGCAGAAAGCACAAAATAAGTGGTGTTTTGTACCAGGATGTAGGAGTACTTCTGTAAGTACATCAGGAAAGATATTTCTTTGTGTGCCCCACGATTTTTCTAGAAAAAAGAAATGGTTCAAAGCTGCTAGAAGAGATATGCCGAAGTCGAAATCAATGTTTTACTGCTGTGAAGATCATTTCAAGGTGAGTCTATCTACCAAGGGCAACTTTTCGAATTTATAGAGCAGTATGATAAGTTTTTTAATCTTGCAGTTGGAAGAAGATATGGAGAATTTCATGAGGCACAAATTGATGGGAGGAAATATTATTCTGAACCCAGGGGTGGTACCACATATATTTGACTGTAAACCTGATAGAAAAAGAGCCAGTACTGTCCCTGATAGATCATTGCCTGTGAAACGACTGCGAAAACAACTTATCAGTGAAGTAATTGCAGAAACTGATAGGAAGCAGCAAAATATGCCAATAATAACTAATGAAGATGAACCGTATGTGCCAGTACCAGCTATCAGCTACCAGTGGTGGGTGAATCTCATCTTCAGTATACCTCAGAAGACCTTTTGGTGTCTACAGTTGTGGACCTATCAGAAGAACCACCAAAAACAAGAAATGTAGGGGTACACGCAAAACCTACATATCGTAGCAAGCAGATATTGTGTAACATGGGGAAAGTCATGCAAAATACTGCTACTTCACCAATGGAATCTTTTATTCGAAAGATGCCAGTACTTCACCAATTAACATTGCCCCTATACTAATGTTAGAAAAATATTATTTTCCCAAATGGCTAGTAGTAGCAGTGATACAGAGGTGGAATCGATGAGTACCAGTTCTTTCATTGGAAGCACTGATAGTGATTATATGGGAGTTGATTATCCACAAAATAATAAAGAAGAACAATTAAGAGCATTGAATGTTACTCGGTCATTGATAGAGAAGAAACCAAAGAAATATACAGGAATTCCTGGTCATTGGTTTCAACATATCATAAATTTACTCAATACAAAAAGTAAACTCAGTAAGGATAATTTAATGTTAACGTTGATGAAAATCAAACTGAATCATCAATTTTTTCTCTTGGGTGACATGTTCGGTATGTCCACTTGTAATGCTTCTAAAATTTTCAAAAAATCTTTAATACAAATAGTGCCCCATCTGAAGACTCTGATATTTTGGCCATCTAAAAACAAGATACAATATTATTTACCCATCCCATTCAGAGCACGTTACAGCAATGTTCAATCCATTATTGATTGCTTGGAAATTCAAATATAAAAGCCAACAGATCCAGTTAAACAGGCATTCACATGGTCAGAGTACAAAAAGTGCAACACCTTAAAGTATTTGATTTCATCTACCCCTGATGGATTCATACATTTTATCACAAAGCAACCACTAATAGAGCGATTTCTTCCATAGTAAGCTTCACAAAGCAACCACTAATAGAGCGATTTCTCCCATAGTAAGCTTGAATAAAAGTTTCAGCGCCCTACAACGGGTGGGGCCAGAAACTATTTCAGCAAGGCGGCAAATTTAAATACGCCATTACTACGATATTTTGTATTAATCAAGGATATGCCGTCAAACCAATACAAATTTTGCATATACATAATTTGCCTTCATCAGAATCCCGATTTTAAAGTTTTGAACCACATAAATTGGAATATGCAAAATCTTTATAGGTTCTGAAGTTTACAATAATTATGGAAAATTCAAACAAAATATTTGCGAATAACACATATATTTAAGTAATTCAAATAGCAATATTGTTTAATAGGTATTGTCAATCTTACAATAGTCGTGCTCAATTGCAACAATTTACTTTGGTTCAAAATGCTTTTCACGCATTTTAAATGATTTGTCGGTGTCAGTTTGACGTATGAGTTTACTATTTACGCCCTTTTCAAAAAGCGGACAGGTGACACCAGCGCCTCCTGACGGATGGGCCAATCTCTAACAATTATTTGATTTGACAGATGCAGGCGCGTAGGAGCGTTTTCTAGACTGCGGGGGCCATTCTAATTTCAATAAAGGCTTCTAACTTGATCCATTAATACGAGCTATAATATTTCTGATTTCCTGATTATCAATTTTTAGTTTAATACTATAATAGTATATTTTAGTCACTGGTTACTTAATAAGTACTATTTTATTTAAAAAAACACTGTACCATAAAAAAATTAATTAAACAATGAACAATGTTTTATCAGATTTTCACATAAGCAAAGAATATACGTGAATAAGAAAACTTAAATGAGTATACAACTGGTTTCAAAAAATAAAAAGGGTGTAAATAAAGATTAGAAATGTATATAAAACAGAAATATCATAAATGTATATAAAACACAAATACAAAAATAAACGCAATTAAGAAACTATCATTTAGTAACCTGTACCAAAAACAGAAATTCTAGTTGGTAAAGCACCTACGAAATCGTTTACAAGATCGTACATGTTCTACCTCCTCTACAGTGTCCGTCAAAAAGTCAGCATAATATGGGAAACATTTTTATATTTGATTTTTCAAAAAAAACTTTTTACGTCAATAATTTGTGCTTGTCTAAAAACCTATTTAGCCCCTATCATATATACCGAGCGTTAGAGAATGGAATTTTTCGAAATTGTCAAAATCTAAAAAGTGCTATTTTTCGGAAATTAAATAAGATTTCAATGATATTTTTTTAGAATTTGTTATTTTTAGTTAACTGAACAATCTCAAGGTTAGAAAAACCTAATTTTTTAAACTTTAGCTAAAAATTAATTTTTAATCTTTAAAATATTTTTTCAAAATTTCAGAAACCAAGACTTAATATTAAAATTAATTTTTTTATGTGAAGACTTTAAAGATTTATAATTGGCAAAAATAATATAAAATGTTAACTACTTCTTCAGATTTTTTCTTATTTACCAAAAAGTAGAATGTTTGCATAATTTTTACGTTTTTTATGCAAGGTGCTTTTTAGGAGATGGTTTCTAGAAACACTAATCTAGCCCTGTTAATGAATTACTGTTACAAAAATCCTGTAATAGTTATTTATGTACGTAGAGCGAACAATTATGCATTAGGCGTGAGTCCGAAAAAACTCGAACGAACGCCTAATGCATTTTTCGCTCGTGTTACATACAAAATTTTTCCTACGACTGTAAAAATTTTCGAAAATAGGTTTAAACTGGTGTTTTTTGCCATTTCTAAAATTTCCAGCTACGTGCAAATTTTTACATCAGAATGGATATTTTATCGCCCATTTCTTATTTTCTTGACACTTAAACACCGACAATACACAAAATAAAGCACAAGTAACTTTAAATCGCGAAAAAAGGTTCAAATCGAATTCACAGTGACAGCTGTCAACTTTGACGTTTTCAAATAGGCGCCCACTAGCCGACTTAGGTATATAATCATGAATGCTTATACACTCACCGGCACGAAAAACGGAGCACTTGCATTTTTTTATTAGATTTAAAATTGTATCCCTTTGTGATGTTTTATTATTACATTTATTATTATACATTTATTATACATTTAACATTATAACATGTATAATAAATGTATAATAATAAATGTAATATAAAACATCACAAAGGGATACAATTTTAAATCTAATCAAAAAATGCAAGTGCTCCGTTTTTCGTGCCGGTGAGTGTATAAAATTTATGTTGCTATATATTACGATTCACGATTATATACTTACTTATAGCGGTTGCCGCGATGAACTGCTTGATTTTAGAAGCAGTCGTAGGAAAAGGTTCTTTTACAGTTGTCTAAATAAGGAGATTTTTCTTGATTCAATTATATGTTGTAAAAAGTATCCGACAACACCGATTACTTTCTGGAATAGTGAAATTTAATATCGCTCACTTGGCGGCGATAAAAAATAAGACGATTTACAGACGGGAGGTTTTCATTACACTTCAAGTTCATATATATTCATGTTAGTGGTTATAAGAAATACGTAATATTATAAATTATGATGAAACTAGAAAAAGCTATTTTCGAGGGGGCCAGGCCCTTCTGAAAATTATTTGAGGGGGCCATTGGCCCCCGTGGCCCCCGCGGCTCCTACGCGCCTGGACAGATGCATTCAGAAAACGCTTCTATTAGTAGGTTTTTCTATGCCGTTGGCAAATTTGTGTCTCCTACACTAAATCGGCACAATTTGAAACAACACTTCTTCACATACCGACCCATAATTAATTATAGTATGGTTCACAACCTCGCCGAGTGGCGACACTAGCGCCCTCCGACGGGTGGGCCAGTCCCTAACAATTATTTGACAGGTGCATTTAAGAAACTCCTCTATTAGTGGTTGCTTTGTGGTAAGCTTGTATAAAAGTTTCAGCGCCCTACAACGGGTGGGCCAGAAACTATTCCAGTAAGGCCATGGCCAGCTTCATTCATACCCGCTGACGCGTGATCGTGGCCATTCCAATTTGGATTTTAAATTTTTGGACAGGTCCTCCCCTCAGAGCCCTCTTCGGGTGTATGTGTAACTACTATCCAAGCCAACACTGGTTTGATTCTATGCTTTTCTTATTATTTGTCATCACCGTGCCTGTCATTTATAATATGATAAAAGGGTTAATGAGGTAATTAATTTATTATTGATGTTATCAGTTGTTAATGTACAGTGGATAATATGGAATAAATTGCAGATTTTTCAAAAATGGCGCAAAAGTTTAGAGTAGGACTTGGTCAAGGGAAATTAACACTTTAGTATAATTGTTTATACTGCCATCTAATTTAGTGCAAGCTGAAAAAACTTAAATAATTTAGATAAGATTTAATAACATTATAAAGATTAAGTAGTCTCTTCTGTAACGTATAGATGCATGCTAAAAGTAACCCACAGGTATGGTGAATGTTACAGAAAGTCCATGTACAACGAAGCATAACAATTTGTTAGCAATTTTAGGTCTTTCTTCAATGGAACTAGAAGTACAAGTATCCAGGCCATAAATACAGTCTTCAAATCTGCTGTAATACATTTTTTGTTTGATGGACATGTCGTCTATGATTAACGAGCACAGTCTTCCTGCAGGATGTTTTAAATGAGAAATCTTGAAATTGTTGTTTTGGATGGCAGATTGATTACATTTTTGCGACAGAATTGATATCCTTTTGGGGAACAAAATCTCCAAATAGTGCAAAGGCGTATTGATGACTCACACCACCTGGGAACTTTTTTATCATAATTTTGAATTAGGTTTAATAAAAATTGTGCCTTTTCATCTGACGTTTCTGCATCATCATAAATTTTAGTAGCATTTTCCACAATTTTAGAATTTTTGTTTAGTTTCTGTTTCGCATTTTGCAATTGTAATAAACAGTTTTGATATTTACGATTAAGTTCTTCTAAGTCGGTAGTTAAACTTTACAATGTTCCACTAAATTTTTATGGTTATCAACAGTACAAGTTTCGGAAAAATCAGAAGTTGGGAGATTATCAGGAAGAATGTCATTAGAAGTTCTATTAATTAACTGAAAATAAGGAATACTTAGTAGTCCAATCATAAAAAAAATTGTTTGACTTTACATTTAAGGAAGGAACAGCTTCATTCTTCAAACGAAGAAATTTCGAGGTGTAATCAAACCAATGGTCCTCAAAATGATTTTTGCAAATAACCGAGTAGTCCTTGATGTTATTAATACCTACAATTAGTACAATTTAGTATTTAAAAATATGTTACGTCAAATTCACGAAATAATTACCGCAATTTTCTAAGCAGTTGATCCACGCAGGTCTAATCAAAGGATTTGCTGGGATTTGGAAGAAGGGCGAATTTTTATTTTTACAAATTAAACAATTTTTTCCCATTTTAGCACGTATTTGAATTACAAATGGGAAAAAAATAACCTTTTCGACAATCAAACTTCGAAAACGTCGACTGTCATTAACTTGTTAAAGTGTCTAATAGATGGCGCAACGGGGAGTACCCATGGCCTTCTTTCTCAGAACTGGTTTAGGTGAATTGGAACGGCTATGTAAAGCGCTAGCGGAACAGATGAAGCTGGCTATGGTAAGGCGGCAAAATTTAAATACGCCATTAATACGATATTTGGATTACTCAAGGATATGCCGTCAACACCAATACACATTTTGCATATACATAATTTGCCTTCATCAGAATCTCGATTTTAAAGTTTTAACCGCATAAATCGGAATATGCAAAATCTTTATAGGTTATGAAGTTTACAATAATTATGGAAAATTCAAACAAAATATTTGCGAATAACAAATATATTTTAAGTAATTCAAATAGCAATATTGTTTAATAAGTATGGTCAATCTTACAATAGTCGTACTCAATTGCAACAATTTACTTTGGTTCAAAATGCTTTTCATTCACGCATTTTAAATGATTTTTCGGTGTCAGCTTGACGTACGAGTTTACTATTTACGCACTTTTCAAAAAGCGGACATGTGAGTCATGTGACACCAGCGCCTCCTGACGGGTGGGCCAATCTCTAACAATTATGTGATTTGACAGATGCATTCAGAAAACGTTTCAATTACTAGGTTTTTTTATGCCAATGAGAAATTTGTGTCGGCTACAGCAAATCGGCACAATTTGAAATAACACCTCTTCACATATCGACCGATCATTAATTATAGTTTGGTTCACAACCTTGCCGAGTGGCGACACTAGCACCCTCCGACGGGTGGGCCAGTCCCTAACAATTATTTGACAGGTGCATTTAAGAGCGGGACCGTAGTAGTGGGGATTCGATTGTAATTTTAATTTCCACACGAATTACGGAATAACAGCACAAGAGGGCGGTAGTATAAGAAATACCTTAAGGTCACTAAATCACGTTAGCTAAGCGTAGCTAACGTGATTTAGTGACCTTAAAATACCTCTAATAAATGAATTTGGGTAGCAGATGTATCGTTCACGCTTCTATCAAAGAGAGGGCGCTAAAGTTTTAGACAGAGGCTACTACTGCCTGCATTTCCAAGAACTGATGTGTCGCCTGAACGGCTGTTATCAGTGTAATCCTTATCGCTTTGTAGCCGCCCCGCGTGTTTGCTGGCTTCGTGTTTCATGCTGCGCTCGCAACTTTCGCTATTCTCGGACTTCGGCCAGTGGTCCGCTCGATATTTTAAATTGTTTGAAGTGCACCAGTGCACGTTGCCCTTGCTATCGAATTTGACAAAGAGAAAGCTTCTGCGACTCCCAATTTCAGTTTTCGAGATGACACGGGTTATGTATGTGCATACGCACTTTGAAGGATTTTTAAAAAGTTGCCCTGAACCGGCTTCGAACTCGCTACCTACCTAACGCTCGTAGGAGCATTTCTTTCTCTGTCGCTCGCGCACGCAAATCTCGTGTTCGTTTTTACTGCCTCTAACCCGCGCCTAGTGCTCTCTCTCTCTTTCTCTCTCTTGAATTGAACTGTTCGATCGAATATCTGATGTGCTTCTGTTTTTCGGATCCGTTGTTCGTTCTCTACTTATTTTTTCTTTTTAACTTAACACCCTTTCTATTTTCTTCTTAATACAATACTTCTTACGTACAAGTCCATCGTTTTTTATATGTATCTTTATTTTAATTCTTTGCTTAAATACTTTCAATATCAATCTTTCACTTGTTCATGTCTTGTCTTACGTTTTCTTGTAAAAAAGGCATTCTTAGGTTTTCCTTGGAGTAGTTCTTTGAGATTCCATTAGTTACAATCAAGTGAATCAAGCCTATATAGGAAAAATGGTTGTGTGCTTAGTAGCTTTTCACATTGATTACTGCGGCCAGTAAGTTACTTATTTGGATTCCGTATTACAAAGTCACATCGCATGTAAGCAGAAATATTAAATATGTGCAGGACATTTGCTGTTCATTTTTACATAAATCTAAACAATCTAACCTCACCAAATTGCATATTGTCTTGTTTACAGAAATTGCATTTAAAAACGAGAACTCTTCTTTTTTGTTACTATAATGGACGTGAAGCAGGAACTGGTTGATAATGACTTGTCTACCGAAATGACTAGCATCGAAGGAATGTTCGATAACGCAGCTGACAACGTATTGAATATTAAACAAGAGGAAGTTGTGGTAAAGGATGAATTTCTTGTTACAAGTGCAGCAGATGAAGACCTTATAGACCGACAATTTGTCTGCAGAGTGTGTGAATATAGAGCAGTCAAGACAGGAGACTTAGTTAAGCATATGAGAACGCACACTGTAGAAAAATCTTACTTATGTTCTATATGTGAATATAAAGCAGCAGTCAAAAGTAGCTTAGTTGATCATATGAAAACACACCGTAGAGTAAAACCGTACATTTGTGAATATAAAGCAGCACACAAAAGTGACTTAGTTCGGCATATGAAGATGCATACTGAAGAAAAATTTTATTTATGTTCCATATGTGAATATAAAACATCACAGAAAGGTCACTTTGTTCGGCATATAAGAGTTCACACTGGGGAAAAGCCTTATTTGTGTTCCATTTGTGAATATAAAACAACACAGAAAGGTAGCTTAGTTCGCCATATGAAGACGCATACCGGAGAAAAACCCTACTTATGTTGTATATGTCAATATAAATCAGCACAAAAAGGTGATTTAGTTAGACATATGAGAACGCACAATGGAGAAAAATCTTATATATGTTCGATTTGTAACTATAAAGCAGCACAGAGAAGGACCTTAGTTCAGCATATGGAAACGCATACTGGAGAAAAACCTTATTTATGTTCCATTTGTGAATATAAAACAGCACGCCGAAGTAGCTTAGTTACTCATATGAAAACACACACTGGAGAAAAATTGTATTCATGTTCGATTTGTGAATATAAAACAGCACTGAAAGGTAGCTTAGTTCGGCATATGAGAACGCACACTGGAGAAAAGTCATATTTATGTACGATTTGTGAATACAAAGCAACACAGAAAGGTGACTTAGTTAGGCATATAAGAACGCACACTGGAGAAAAATCTTATTTATGTTCCATATGTGAATATAAAGCAGCAGTCAAAAGTAGCTTAGTTGCTCATATGAAAACACACACTGGAGAAAAGCCTTATTTATGTTCCATTTGTGTATATAAAGCAGCATACAAAAGTGACTTAGTTCGGCATATGAAGACGCATACTGGAGAAAAACCTTATTTATGTTCCATTTGTGAATATAAAACGGCACGCAGAAGTAGGTTAGTTAGTCATATGAAAACACACACTGACGGAAAACCTTATTTATGTTCTATTTGTGAATATAAAACGGCACGCAGAAGCAGCTTTGTTAGTCACATGAAAACACACGCTGCAGAAAAATCTTATTTATGTTCCTTATGTGAATATAAAACATCACAGAAAGCTCACTTAGTTCGGCATATAAAAATTCATACTGGAGAAAGGCCTTATTTATGTTCTATATGTGAATATAAAACAGCACAGAAAGGTCACTTAGTTCGGCATATGAAGGCGCATACTGAAGAAAATCGTAGTCATCTACTTAATGTGAAATTAAGACGCCAAGAAGATATACTTTGATGGAGCATTTGAATGCGGATCTAGAAAAATTATAAGGTGTTAATTTATACAAATAGATCGATTTATGTATGTATCTATGTATCTATGTATGTATTAGGGATGTCGCACCCGGTCTAAAATCAAACCCGGGTACCCGAAAACAGTACCTGGGTACCCGAGGGTACCCGAAATATATAACAAACATGTTAGCGTACATCGGAACATTCTTTACGCCGCGAGTTTTAAACTGAATTAAATTGAAATAGCACCTACTCTCCCATCAAAATCACACAAGAAACATTATGTGGTATGGTGATGGGGTGATTCTGGATATTACTGCATGGTTATGTTTTGCTAGAGCTTATTCCTATTGTTTTTAAGTTTTTATCATCTTCTCCGAAAAAGGCTGACTTAGTAGAAATTACATAATTTACTAGTCGGGTACCCGGGTCCTGAAAATATACCCGGGTTGACTATTACCCGGGTCGACCCGGGTAATCGGGTACCCGCCAACATCCCTAGTATGTATATCTGTAACCTCATTTACCTTGCGGTGTAGAGGCTGGTGCTTTATGCGCTGGCATCTGGCGGTACAATGCTCAACTAGCCCCGGATTCGGGATACAGAGTTGGGCAAAATTAAATCAATTCCATGACATCTCATTGTTGGGGGGATTAATATTGGAAGTGTGGGCACGGAACAAAGCTAAAGATACAGAAGCGACACTCCTGAGCGAATTGTGTCCCCATACTCGTGACGTCACAGGACTGTAGTCCCGCCTTCTGACTAGTAAACTTTGCATTTTAACTCCAGCGCTTGGCTACCGCGTGCATAGCGTTACCACTTTATCGGTGTAGTTTTATTAGATTTTGCGAGTGTTACTAACATAATGAATCAAAAATCGATTAGGAAGGGTGGAAGTTGGTGTTCCGCACCGAACTGTAAAAAAAACAGCTACTTAAACAAAAATATAAGTTTCTTTCGTTTCCCTAAAGATGCTGAACGGTAAGCGTTTATGGGCGCAAAATACCAAATCGAATTTTTAGAATCAATGAAACAGTTTTTTTAAGAACATTGTAGTTATGGATAAAAAGGGGGAAAATGTTACAAATACCATAAAATGTATAACAGGATTACAAATAACAATATCCTCTGTTCTGCAGTTGTTTAATTATTTGAAAGAACACAACATTAACTACATATTTACTAGGAGACTTAATCAGGACTTTAGAAAACTTTTTCTGCAATGTGCGACAGCAAAGTGGAAGTTGTTATAACCCTACTCCCATACAATTTATGTGGACATTTAAAAAATTATTTTGTATGCACTATCTCGCACATTCCAATAATGCTAACTGCGCAGAAGATTTCGATAATCTAATCACAACACTAAACGATATTTCTTTATGTACAATATCCAGTAACAGTGTCCATGAAGGAATAATAGCAACTGAAACGTCAAAGGCACTAGCTGTTTCTGCTACAGATTATAAAGAAAATGTAGTCCAAGAAAATGCATTGTATTATGTGTGTGGATATTTAGTTAAAAAATCTTTATCTATTCATACATGTACAAAATGTGAAGAATTTTCTAAAGAAACTGCTCATAGTGCAGAAAGCAGCCTCTACATTCGTTTCAAAGCGTATAAAAACAAAAATAAAGACGTATTTGGAAATCTTAGAACTCCCGCATTAATTTTCACCGAATTTATACGGGAACTTGAAGCAGAATTTTTACACAACATTGAAAGACTGATTTTACAACAAAATATAAGCAAACATTTATATGAGATTTTACAAAATAAATCATTTAACCATCCTTGCGAATATTTCCCATACACTTACATTATAAAGCTTTTTATACGATTACGAATTTTTTATATCTTAAAATATTCAAATAGAGCTCTAAAAACTACAAATTTAAAAAACAGAAAATGTATTATTCTGCAGCATTTGTAATATATATGTGTAATGTGTAATTTTTATTTACTTTTTTATTAATACTGTATATTCTAGTTGTAGAACATAGACGCAGAAGTCTTATATTTAATTGTATAACCTGCAAACTGTATTTGTATCCTGTTTTTAGTCATAACAAGATCCTGTAAACAGCCTAATAAATAAATCGCTTCTTGGCCTTGGCCAAGGCCAAATTGTAACTCAATAAATGACTTATATTGTATACCGCATGCTTTGCCAATGCCGTATTTACTGGCCAGACTTATGGCTGCCCGCTGCCCTGGTTACGTCACGGTGACCCACGAACTTCAAAGTGCCGCTAGTGAAGTGTCGCTTCTGTATCTTTAGCTTTGTTCCGTGGTGTGGGTATATAACAATATTTGTTTAGAATGGAATTAGGTGTAAGAATAAAAAATAGTATTTTTAGGGGTTGTATCCTTTAACTAATAGACTTGTCTGTCCGTCCGCCCGTCCGTCCGGGATGCTGTTTCAGCAGCCAAACCGTAAGAGATAGAGAAAAAAGTTATTAAAGTTATATGTTTGGAATGGTCATGTCAGCTCAGGAACCGAATTTCAGTCACGTGACACTTCCGGTTTTCGAGAAATCACAAAAAAGACCGTTTTTCAAATAGAACGCGTATTAAATAAAAATGTTTCAGTGGCCAAACGGAGCTGCGACCCTCTGCGCCTTAAAACGTCGATCGGGTTAGGCAACCACTTTGACACCTTCCAGGTCTGGGTACAGTTTTTATTTAATACGCGTTCTATTTGAAAAACGGTCTTTTTTGTTATTTTAAATGAGACATTTGTCTCACTGGATTGCTTGTACTATATAAAGGGTGCGTATACATTTGGCGAGCCGCGCGCGAGACGAGCCTGAGTCGCGCCAACAACGAGCCAAATTCGTCATATTTATACCGGGTTGCAAGTCTACCACGAGCCGCGCGACGGAGGCTCGCGGCCGATCCATTTTCTGTCGGTTTTTGTGGCGAGCTCAAAGGGTTTTTGCGCGTGTAGTGGAACGGGTTTGTGGCAGACTCGTGGCAGACTCGTGCAGAAATTTAATTTTCAGCGAGACTTCGACCTCGATAGTTGTATATTATTATATGAATATGGAGTGGTCCGAAGAAAGTATGTTAAATTTAGTGGAGACCTACAAATTATATAAAAATGTGTGGGATCCCAAAGACAAAGATTACTTTAAAAAATAAAAGAAGGTTGAGGCGTGGAATGAAATTTAGTTAGCCGTCGGGAAATCTGCAAAGGCCTGCAAGAAGAAAATCTCGAGTTTATTGGCGACCTACAGAAAGGAAAAAAACAAAGTAAAGTCGTCTATGGGAACAGGTACATAATAATACCTGCTACCTTCTTCGCTCGCCTGGACAGGTATTAAACCTTTAAGTTCGTGGGAAGCTCGCGTGAGGCTCAACTTGCCATGCGGATCAGATAAAATTCGCAGGAGGCTCGCGGCAGACTCGTTGGTCAAAAAGCGCGACTCGCGCTCGTCTCGCCAAATTTATACGCACCCTAATGTGTTTCTGAAAGCGTATCAGATATTTTAAAGGCATATAGTGTTAACAAGATAAAAATATTGCTATGTTCATACCCTCTTATGGTGTTTGTGTTGGTTTAATTTTACCAGCTGAGGTAGAACAAAGACTATTTAAGCTTGTATGTTATATTTTAGATTGAAATAAATTCCTGTTTAAATAAACTTATTTAAAATATATGCCCTTCTTATAAAAATTATTCATTATTGATTTTATTTCCTTTGCTAGCTCTTGTAGAGCAAAGGAAATCAGTTAAGGTTCTTTCATAATCAGAATTTTAAAACAGATACAGATGTAACTATTTACCAGTTACCGCAATTCCCTTTTTTCAAATCTTACAGAACACTCCCACCCTCCAACGATAAGTTCAAAGTGGTCCACATCAAACATGAAATTCGATACCTTCCATTTCAATACCCAATCCAAATGTAGAGATAGCTGACCAACAACAAGTTCAAATAAGCGCTCCAAAAATCAAATCAGGTTTAGACGTATTTGACTAACTCTTTCTGTGCTCCCAGCAATCAATTCCTTGTCCAGTAATCACTCCACAGATACCGGGTGACTATAAATGATTGAATTTTTTTTTTCTTAGGTTGGCACTGTTTATGTTGGTGGCACTGTAAGTCTATGTCAAATTCAATGTTCGCAGGTTAGGTTTTGCGTCATTCTATGTCAAAACTGACGCAAAACCTAACCTGCTAACCTCGCATTTGACATAGACTTACAGTTCCACCAACATAAACAGTGCCAACCTAATGAAAAACATTTCAATCATTTATAGTCACTCGGTATTATATAGTTTATTAAATCCATTTATTTTGTATTGTTATCTATTATTATATAAGTCACATGCCCTTTTATACGTTTAATTATTCAAAATTCATGTTTTAATCGGATTTTATTCTCATATTTATATTCACTACAAAATTTTACATGTATTTTTTAAAAATTCGTTGTTTTTTATTTAATAATAATCTTAACCATAGCGATATTTTTTCATACATTTTTCTAAACTAAAACTAGATTAAATTAAAATATATTTCCTCATATTAACTCTATATTTCAAGTGATTTTCAAAATATTAACTTTACTTATAACGTTCAAATTAATTCAAATTATCTTATACTTTATACTAATTGAATTGCTCTCTAATAACACCAAACAACTATCCATATAATTCAAAGAATCATATTTTTAATTGATATGTTATAACCCTATTTATGAATATTAAATGCATTACCTGATTTGAATTATATATGTAATTTAAAATTTAGAATAATTATTCAGTTTTTGATCTGCTTAAATTCACCCTTGAACCTTATAATAATTAAGTATATAGTTTATCTTTCCATAAGTACTTTTCTATCTAGGAATTAACTTTTACCAACAAATCAGTAGTCTTGATATGCAACCACAACAATATTCAGGGTGTGACTGAAAGGGTAGCTAGAGAGGATCAAAATAAAAAGTTTTCTTAATAAACTTCTGACCAAAACTCAACACCAAGAAAGTTGAATAAATTAACTACCATTCTTTACAAGCTGAAGTAGTAATTTACGTTTTAAGTTAAAGCAGGGGATATTTGAGAGTTAACTAAACGATTGAAAGCAATTGAAAAGTAGACATTTTTGCGATTCTTATATTACAAAAAATACAGATTATTTCCTGACTAGGACGTAGAAAAATTTGGAATAACTTTGTAATAATTACTTATTATCATTGTATTTTGAAATGTAATCAATAGTGTAGCACCGTAAACTGTAATTTTATTTATTTATATTTCCATTTCACATTCACGTAATTAGGTAAAACCTAAGTTATTTTTAAAATTAAATTAAGTATAAACAATATAAATAAAGTTATTGGTTTTGGAATAAAATTAATTTTGAATACGTTTTCCTAATTAATTTATCCCTTACTGCATGTATTTATCTTTTGGCTATATTAAACTATCGAATTCGGCAATATGCCGTATAATAATAAGTGGTATGGTTTTCCTCCATTATGGGTGATTCAGACGAACTATGTTCGTTCAAGGAGTTAAACAATTTGTTACAGTATCAAACTGTTTTAAGGACACTCAAGGGTGTGGGAGTGCCACTTGCTTAACCAAGGAAAACGTCAACACTTATCCTGGAAATCTCACGAAACCGGCTAAAGGCCACGGCTTGATACACTCAGGAAGATGGGCGTGGTCCAAGAAACGGTACACCACAGGGCAAGCGTAACGGTATACATATAGAATGTTGCAGAATAATTGGGCACCACAAGATTCATACTGGAATCCCACGCTTTACAGAACCTCGAAAGCTAAACGGGGTAGGATACAGGTGTACAGCCTCACGACTCACAACACTGCATGGCAAGCGCCCTAACTTACCTGCGACGCTTGGAAACTCTTACCAGGCTCTGCCGTACATAAATCTGACACAGAGTATAACTTAACCTGAAAATAGGCATGCACAAACACGTGGGGAAATCATAAATCATCTTTCAATAAACCGATCTATTGGTCTAAGCACATGTAAATAAAATCGGTACACACCATGAGACCATATCATCATAAATGGGCTAAATCTATAACCCAGCTGGGGGACGCTTTATCTCTAATTTACTTAACTACAGACGGGATAATGAAAGCTAGCACACTGCTAAGCTGATTAGTTTACAGGGGCCTTAGCAAACAAATGAATGAAAGAGTTTACAGGCGGCCTCAGAAGGGCGGCCGTGATTCAGCAAATATGCACATGAATTATCAGCAAACAAATGAACGAATTAGTTTACAGGCGGCTTCAGAAGGGGCGGCCGTGATTCAGCAAATATACACATAAATTATAAGCAAACAAATAAGTTGATTCGTTCTTACAACCTACACACACCTTATTGGTTGGTTTTGCCTAGCGTCCGTCGTGACTGTCGGGGAGCTCGCCACCGAAGCGACGGACTTCACACAGAAGCGTGGGAGTAGTGCGGTTCAAAATAGTCTCCTTATTGGCAGGGCCTGATGTGAAATCCTCACGGGAAAACGAACGGTAAACTGTCGAGACCGAAATAATGGCCCGCTCTGCAGACTAAATCCCAAGGTATCGGAAAGATGGCCCATCCAGCCCACGGAAACTTGCAGAAACGGGGTCATTTAAAAACCAGGACACACACTATATCTCAAACAAACAGCACTTATCGCCAAGACGGCCCGAGACGAACTCCAACAGAACACGCTGTATTCAGCACATAAACACCGGCCGCCTCCGCGCAAAGCGCGGGTCGGCAAGAAAAATGTCACGGTATAAGAACTCCTTGCAGTGGCGGCCTTTTTCGCCCTAGACGCGCTCTGTCGGGCCACCACCTGTAGCCAATCCCGACGCAGACATCCCAAGTCAACTCGCATGCTACGACGGCGATGCGGCTTGCAGACGGAAGAGTGCGATGGAATTAAATTCTTTAAAATTTCTCACTCGCTTCTATGTACTGCGTTTTGAATTCCATCTAAACAGACACGCTTCAACGTGACGAAACAAACCCAGGTGCAAATAAGACGGCTAGAGACCAGAGCGGCTTCACCGAACCTTCTAGAAAAAGTTGCGTGCCTGTCAAATCTTTAAAACTTTAAACACAATTTTCCGAAATACTAAATGTGAAGATATGACCGAAAAAACCTATATACACGCAAAGTCGTAACTTTGAACAGGAAATACTGCAACAGGTTGCATGATCATCGAATTTAAAAATGTCCTGACAAATTTCCTACAAGAGATTAGTTCGGTGGATAATCCTAAAACAAATGCTTCGAAGAAGTTTTTATCTTGGTGACTTAAATTACGCATAAATTTGATTTTTTTCTGCATGTAAACAAATTACGAAAACATCATTTGATGCCGTTACCAAATCCTCTTTATATAGTTTTCCTATTCACTAATACCATGCAAAAATTATCCATTAAAGAATCAGTTAAACACTCTAAGGCTAAAATACTATGTGTACATTTAAGTTTCTTCTTTGCCATTCTTACGACAAAGCCACTTATATATGCCATAATATTTTTTGTCAACGAAGAGGAATCTGGAATTGTTGGTATTTCTGGTATATCCCTCTCCTCTTCCTCTTGTGTGGGGTTAATCTCTGTTAGGAAGCCATAATTCTTTAATAAATAAATGTCATTTAGGGTTAAGGTCGGTGTAATTGTCCTTTTAGGTCCTACTGAAAGTTAAACGTAGAGCATAATAAAATACACAATTTTTGTTATGATGGTTTTTCTTATACATCTAACGGTTTCCGAATTATGAGCTGTAGAACATTATTAATATTTCAAAAATTCAAATTTTGGACAGAATACACTGCAAATACCGCTTATTATGTCTTCAGTCAAAGTTAGCCATAATCCAATTGAGCTAAGGAGGTAGGTAGAAGGCTTTAACTGCCAACCCCAAGCAGTTGGCTCTAAATATTACTATAATACCCATCCACATGTCCGCTAGTTATCTATGGAGCGCAGCGGCGGTGTTATGTCTTCTTGCCACGTTAGGAGCATTCTTTTTCGTCGACTCGACTTAGCCGCACGCTAATTTCCGAGAGACCCACCTTGTGCTTAATTAACATTACGAGCACTTTGTTTCGAGAGCTGACAATAAATCAGGTATGATAGACCTTCTAATTTTGTTATTCCCATATTAATTGGCCGCTTTTAGTTCTTTTATTGCAGTTATTGGTGACAGACGGTTTTTGTCCCAATAATAATTTCCCGAATGAATATATTACCACATTTTGCTTTCTTCGACGGCGGGCGATGAATTCAAGCCTTCCTCTACGTCCCGAAGCCAGCAGCTAAATAATTGATAGCACCACGTGCAGATATCCTACCAATTTTGGAAAATCCCTTGTATGACAACTCACAGCCGGCGTTATCTTCCAAGATCTTGCTGATAACAGGAGGTTAGTGTGGTGGCTTTAATTTAATTACGACGTCAGTATATGACGGTTACGTACTATTAATGTATTCACGATGTCTCGTCTAATATTAGCGTTTTAATAACTTCTTATTTATAACTACAGAATTTGAAATTTCGACTTTATTGTAAAAAGCGCACTCACGCTTTATGCTATCGGTGACCTGAAATTAAAGTTTTTTAACTGACAGCGATGTGCACATCTCTCGATTTAATCGACTAGTTTAATTGATTAAAAATACACAAAGTGGTTCCTTCGAGTTATGCGTGCGGAAACCTTTCATGAAATGTTGCTATATTATATTGCAATTTAAAATACTTTACAAACCAGTTACCTACACTATTCTGATGATCATCAAATCTTTAATTTAATAAACCGTATTTAATTGTTGTTGGGCTAATATTTATATCTGCTTGTGTTCTTCTACAATTCATGATTTAAAAACAGTTAGGTCTAGATGAAAAATGGTAATGGGCGCATTCAGACGACACAACCGCTGAGTGAGCCCTGAGCAAGCGCTCAGTTTGAGCGATGTAGGTTTGCTGAATGGTATTTTTAATTTACGTTGAGTTAACTGTCAAAGTTGTTTATTTTAACTATAAATACAGCTGAATGTTGTGTTTTTGTGTTAAGAGTTACAAATCAACTGTACTATAATAGGTGAAATAAGTAATGGATGTATTTACATTTTTGTCAAAATTTCCAAATAAACCATATCTATTATGAGCGATGATACTATCAATAACAAATTAAAGTGTAATATCTTTGTTCAAATAAAGGAGTAAACATTATTTGATCAGCTTAGTAAGATAAATTCAAGTGTAATTAGTGTAGTAGGAAAGTAGGTAATTATGTAGTTACTATCTAACAATAATTACCTAATAATCTTTATTTAAATTTGTTTTGCGCGGTAAACACGTCTATTTTACTGAGCGGTTTTTGCTGAGTGAGCGGTTTTGAAATGAGCTACAAAAAATGGCGACCGGTACGACTGAGCTAAGCGAACGGTCGCATTCAGGGAAGTTTCACTTAACAGTTGTACAACTGTTGTGTCGTCTGAATGGGCCCAATGACAAAAATTCTTTATACGTATTATCAAGGCAGTCTATACTGTTCCAGGCCATGACACTGGGCCTATAAAGTGACGTTTGGAATGGCCTACCACAATCTGGCAACATTCACCAACCTTTAACAAAAAAATACTAGTTTTGGTCACTAAATAAACAATCTCTCAGGGCACTAATGGGTACGTAGGTACCTAATTCTCCATTGCAAGTAAATCGTTACAAGTTATAAGAACACAGCACATATTTTATTATTTCTCAAACTTAATTGCCGATCACCATTAAAGTTAATTCATGCTTCTTCAACTAAATACTGGCCTTCGTTTTTACGCACTGATGATCCGCTTGCCCGAGTTCACATTTAAACTCATTACAGACGACTAATGTTTATAAAAGCGACAATACGTTCAATCTTTTGACGGCAGTGACTGGGTGATCACCCCGCACGCACTTGCGTTGGCATTGGCTTGTTTCAATAATTCCATGGCATCACTGATTTTTGTAAAAATGCTAGTTTTATTTTTTTTAAAATGCTAGTTTTATTTTTTGCATTCCTTCGGTTATGGAAAATGAAAAATGGTTAGCAACAGTATGAATAGATGCAGTATTTTTTTCTCTACAAAAATGTATTTACACTTTAGCTCTAAAATAATTAGGGGAGCCAATAATTGGACATTAAGAATTTAACACGAGATGAAAAAAAAAATTGACCGGAAGTCGACCTCGGAAAAAAAATCCGATTTCCGGTTTCTATATATTTTTGGAATCTACTCTTCAAGCTGAGTCGAATGATATTTATCTCGTCCTCCTAAAATATATCTCCATTTTCTTGCTTCTCAGTTAATAATAACAAGTTAACTAATTTGGACTTCATCTAAAATAGTAATTTCTTCAAATTAACTTGCCTGGAAACTAGTGATATTACAGTCAGAACAAGTCTCTTCATCTTATTACCTTTTATATCTGCTCTTTTAAAGCGCTTTTCACACACAACATTAGCCTTTTCAATCTGGCGGTTATCTAAATGCAAAATGTCTTTCTATTTTTGTGCCACCGTTCCATTAGATGGCAACTTGAATACGCTAACATATGGAGCAACTGATGAAGCGTAAGTTGACTTGCAGCTTGGTACGTAAAACTTCAAAGGCATTTTTGGAACTTATATCGTATGACCTGTCTTGTCAAACTGGTTTTAATGTCAAATATATTTCAAACAAACAAAACTTCGTGTGCCTAGCACACAATCTGACAGCAGAGCCAGTGTCAGGGCCTGGAGCAATATAGACCGCCTTTGTATTATCCATTTACTTGACATTCGCACTGTCAAACTGGCAGTATGTTGGCATCACTGCTATTTTTCACATTTTAACAATTAAATTACTGTACAGTCTAATAAAAAACACATTATTTTCGCAGTATAGTCAAGACATTTTCTAAAAATTTGACACAGTGAGGATGTTAAGAAAATGGATTACAGTTTCACATTCCATATTTTTTATTTGAAGTTTTTTTTCTATCTGCAACGGTTAAGGAATTATATAGAAAAACCCAAAAATGGCGGCCGTAGCAGAATTTTGATTTTATAGGCATTTTAGTATAAGCAATAAGAAAGGTAGCTAACTACATCTCTACCAAATTCTTTGCTTGTACTAATTTTTCAAGGTTTTTGTATTTTTTTGGCTTATTTCTCCTGCACTATTGTTGAAGATATTAACCGCTGAGGTTTTTATTTTATATTATTTTTTAAATTTTTTAGCAAAACGTAAAATGTTAACAATTCAAACAGCGTTCATGACGAACAAAGTACGGGCTCTCATCCATCCAAAAGTTAGTACAAATGTAATGAGCGAATCATGTCAGTTAAAATAATATAGCGATGTGATATAATTAAAACGAAGTTAGTGTTATGGTCACGCATATTTCAATCTTGCTTTTGCCATTTATTTCTTAATGGGTCTCAAAAATAGGTGGTTTACAATCAAATAGATCATAAAGCAAATTAAAACAATGCAATAATCTTAGTTACGGACCACTTTCAGCGCATGCGCAGGAGCAATACACGGCTATCTGGTGGGGGTAACTGATCAGTGCTCCTCAAACAAACCTCAGATGGTCTGTTCAGTAAACCTAAAAACACAAATTGGTCTATGATTTCCCGAATTTCAGGGGTGTACTTCCCATCTTTGTCAAGGAATGTACTTGCAAAAAGTTACTAAAGCAAATAGGTTAAGGGTGTGACATTTACTTAGCATCTGTCATAAATGATATAAATATAACTAGTGTTAAGGATATTATTCAATCTGTGGATACTATTGACGCAGCGTAGGTATTTTTATTACATTTGTCTTATAAAAGTTGAAGTAGGAATTTCCAGAAAAATATCTACTTTGACAATGAAATAATAAGAAATATTAATTGTCATTGATTGTCATTTTTAAATTCAAATCTGCCTTATGCATGCATGGAAACCTTTGCAAAACAATAGTAGTTTGTACAACGAGAGTGGATATGATGTCCATATCGCACGAGGATAAAGTTTGAGCACGACGCCGTAGGCGGAGTGCTCAATTATCCGAGGGCGATATGGACATTCCACTCGAGTTGTACAGTGTATTTTTTCTACGACCTATCAATGGAAAAGAATGGAAAATTAAAAGAAAATTTATTCAACGCTAATTAATAAGATATCTTACAACAAAATCACGTTTGCCACAAACAGGGCACAGCAGGGCGTGCCCATTGCAAAACAAACAATTAATGAAAGTTGCCTAGGTAATCACGATTAACGTGGTTTGTGATTGGTGTATTTCATATCCACCCTTGTGTGGATATGAAATCATATACGTTCAGTTAACTACAATTGCCTACATATCCATTCTGTAGATTGTGAAGAAAACAGAATATATACATGCGGGAGTAGAAAAAATACATAATCTATAGTACAAAAATTGTATACGTATAGTCCAGAGAAATTAGACATTGCTCTTCGGAAAAATTCCCGGAAAGCTGGATTTTGGTATAAGCCTTGATATTGTGGTTCTAAACAAAATGTCAAAAGTCCTCATCGATCCGAGTGCCGCTAAAAATTTTAAGGGGGGGCAAAGGTCACCAAAAACGGTATTTCGTGAATATCGCGTTAACGGTCACTTTTACAAAAAAAATATTAATTATCAAATTTGTAGCTTATGAAATTTCTAACAATAAAGATATCATGACTTTTATTCGTAAAAGTAACCGTTTTGGAGATAATTCGATTTACAGAGTTGTAACGAATAGATGCACTCCTCAATGGCATGTATATCTCATTGGAGTTGCGACTTGAAGTATTCCAGAATTTCCTTGTTTCAGAGCCCATAAAAATAGAAACACATATATAGTACACTGTAGTCTAGATAGAGAAGGAATGTGCTCCGAAAAGTTCCGCTCCGTTGTCCTAAAACCTCAAGGGACATCTGCTTGCTATTCGTGTAGGAGCATAATAGTATATTATGTTATTAGGAGCAAAAATTATACTTTATTTGGCGTGGCTGGACTGTTTATTTGCCGAGCTTGCGAGGCAGATAATTACAGCCGAGCCACCGAAAGATACTTTTGTTCCGAATAACATATAGTATGTTTTCTTCAAACGTTTATGACAAATTATTTAAGCAATTTTTAAGAAAGGTAAACTGAATCTCTTCAAATTATTTGAAAAAATAAGGAACTAATAAATTATGCAGAAATTTTTACTAAGACAGAATGTTCTCCAGACCTGATTTTCAACAATGGAATTTGTTTTCTCCTGGCTATGTATAAGGTTCCATTAAAAAAAGCATCTATTGATACTCACAGATATTCAACTTTTGTGAAATCTACATAGCTGAAAAAACCTGTTCAGTTATCTATTCTTTCGCCAACATTTAGTGCTGCTCGACAACATTTATATCGGATCTATTAGGTACCAGGTTCAAATATGAATAGGTAACGAGCTTACTCCTGAAGACTGGGAATGGAAATTAAGGGATAACATTTTGGAACCAATTCAAACTCTGCTACCACTTTCATTCTGCTGAATACTAGTTTTTGTAATTGCACCAAGGGTTGTAGCTTAAACTGCGACTCCAGAAACGTTGGTTTATATTCAGTGGCGTAACTTCAAAGTTTGGGCCCGGGGGCCGTGATCTTCACCGGGCCCCTTAATTGCCAAGTCCTATTCTTGCCAAAGCATTTTTGGTTATCATTTTTCAATAATTTTTTTTTAATTCATAAACAAACATCAAAGCAAAATGAACAATAAATAGCGAGATACGCGTTTTTTATTGAAAATAATAATAATAATATATACAAATCCTGTAAGCCTACGCACTAAAGGAACAAACAAAAACATAATTATTTCCGCAATTCGGCACTTCCGTACATATTGAGGTACAATTCAAAGTATAACCTTGCTTTAACTGCTGATCTGCTATTCAAGAAGATATCCTCTAGACCAGTGCTTCTCAAACTATTTAATGTGGTGGACCGGTATTATTTTTATTAATGTATGACGGACCGCTACATTTATTAACAAATGAACCAATAACTAAATATAAGTAAGTTATTCATAGACTTTAAAAGATGTAAGGAAATTTTCAATTTGTACGAACGTACGTCTAATTTTGCATTATTTTCTCGATTCCGAATTACGATTCCGCCTGTATATAACTATCTCGAATTTTGTACATGCATTCAGTTGTTTTCTAGCGGCACACATATCTGTCATCGATCCAGTCTGCGTGCCCGCCACGCAAGTGTTTCTTATCGATGCGCCGCAGACGTGAATGTGTCGAATAAGCGCCTACGTTTTGAGTCAGAATAAAAGACAGTTGCCGTGTGTTAGAGAGAGCGAGTACGAATGTTGGACCCCACTATTTATCGCTTGCGAAGCTCTTCGCGGTTTTTTAGACAGAATTGGCCCGGCGTGACGGGAAGCAACAAGTGATTTGGAAGTTGTCGTCCCACCACGCACCCTTCGGGGTGGCATAGGCGAGGGTTTACGTTTGTTTATTGTGTGATTAACGGTTTCGCCTGTTGTGTTCCGTTATTTGAACTCTCGCCGATCCAACACAAGTGTTGTGCGTTTCGCATTACATGGACTCATTGAACTACACGTGGTTGCGGTAGATGTTGGGCGAAGTTAACGTTGTTGTTTATCGATGTGAGCCATGAGGTTTTCGTTATCGTGGGGCGGCAAACCTTAGAACGTCGTCTGTGAAAACACCGTATCGGCTTACCAGGTTTCGCAAAGCTCTTTTTCGTTCTGCCAATTTCCGTGTGGGCTTCGATTTTTTCCTTGTTAGGGGGATTATCCCAGGTTCCACCTCGTCGGCCATTTACCGTTGTTTTGAAGAAGTTTCACTAGATGTTAGAGCAGTGGTCTTGAAGGGCCGCCGTTTGTAGCAACGTAGGTCGTCGATTGCAGCTAAGCCAAGCTTCTTAAAGGTACCATTTTTATTGTAGTAGCTTAACAGTGCTGAATTTTAAGTGTCCCGAGTGTTTTGGCGAAGTGCCAGACAGTTTGAGTAACGTTGCGGTCATTGTAACATTTATTGTTTGCACCATTGCATTTGCTAAACTTTTTATAGTTGCTTACCTGTCAGTTTAATTCATTACCGTCAGATTACATGATCTTTTTCAACTTTACGTAGTAGCAGATAAAGTATGTGTCGCATTTGTACCATATTTAGTTGATTACCGCCTTTTATTGCTGTTTAATTGAGTCAGTGTTTTTAATAGTTCAATGTTAATACCGTTCGTAAGTCATTCCTGTATTTGATGTCAAGTTTACCGCGTATTTACTAGATTAAAACGGTACACAATTTACATATTTAACAGTTCAACCAACTTCGTACAACGCATTAATGTGATAAATGGGCATCTTATTATTGATCAGTTTATCTATCCGTGGTTCAACTGATGACAGCGCCACGCGAAATAGATGAATTTTCATACTATTCCTATATTTTGGGGTGGTAGGATAACAACAGAATCGAGTCGATTATCGAAATCACCAATCGACTTCGCGGACCGGCAACATCTTGCTCACGGACCGGCATCGGTCCGCGGACCACCACTTTGAGTAACACTGCTCTAGACTTCTGATGTAATGATGTCTGATGTATGAACATTTCTCGCACTCTGCTTCTCAATAGAGATCAGTAATCTGAGATGACTGCGAAGTCGTGCACGTGCAAGACGTGGTGCATCGGTTGTACAGAAATTATTTTATTTTAAATTTATACCAAACAAATATCTTTTTGACATGTTTTAGATTTCTCCAAGAGTTTCTTGTGTTTTTCCCGGACTCATTGAAACTTTATACGGGACCGAGTTTGGACCTGCCAGGCTTTAAACTTCAGAAGGCCCGTTGGGCCCCCTGAAGTTCAGGGCCCGGGGGCCGCTGCTCCCTTTGCCCCCTCGGTAGTTACGCCACTGTTTATATTGTTCACCAGTTTGTGGTAATTGCCAAGATCAGTCTTGCTTAAATGTAACACCCGATATAAATGACGTCAATACTTGAGACTCCTCTGAAGATGTAGATCCATCACGTTTCCTGACTGAATCTATGGAAATAGAGAAGACAGCAGAAGAACAAGAAGAAGAAGAAGAAGATGATGAAGAGGAAAGCATACCGATTGAAATAGAGTCTGAAGATGAATATTAATAACTCCTGTTTTGAATCCAAAATTGATTAATGAACAAGTTCATAATAATTATTTTGTTAAATAAACATTTTTCAAACAAAAATAAACGTGGAATATGCCTACTGGGGACACCACATGGAAAAAAACGCACCTTGTACTCTACCTCGAAGGTGGTGTGAATAAGGGTGCACGTTTCAATTCTGTAAATTGAATTATCTCCAAAACGGTTACTTTTACGAATAAAAGTTATGATATCTTTATTGTTAGAAATTTTATAAGCTACAAATTTGATAATAAATATTTTTTCTGTAAAAGTGACCGTTAACGAGATATTAACGAAATACCGTTTTTGGTGACCTTTGCCCCCCCTTAAAATTTTTAGCGGCACTCGGATCGATGAGGACTTTTGACATTTTGTTTAGAACCACAATATCAAGGCTCATACCAAAATCCAGCTTTCCGGGAATTTTTCCGAAGTTTTGCTTTTATTTTGTCTAATTTCTCTGGACTAGTATGCCATCTTCAACAAAAGTTAAATGGTTTGTCAGCGTACATAAATCAAACAAGTAGAGACACTCACGGTCGGTTTTTTTGATGTCAAAATACCGATTTTGATGACGTTGAACGGCTCCTGGGGGGTACTTTCCGATAATACTAACAGATAGCGCCACCGCTTTATCACATATTGATCACATATGATTGGTAGCAGAGGCAGTAACTTGGTTTGATTGGTGGAACTTTGTGCTGCCATCTGATAGTCAAGCTTAGAAATACCCCCCGAGTTACTGTCCCAGGCACTCTAGACAGGTTTCAACATTTGGCATTAGTGTCTCTACTTGTTTGATGTATGTACGCTGGGTTTGTGTTTACAGAATGGCCTATACAGGTAACGAAGAAGTGTTAGGTTAGTTGTTTATAGTTAGTAACTGGGTTAGTCGTTTTATTTATATTGCAATTATATAGAACAATTTCTTATTTGTTATTAAATTTTGTTTAAATTTACTCGACCTTAGTATTCTTTTTCAGCAGCGCGTTTCATCTATTTTAGTTCAGCTTCCATTTAGAACCGCTGTTGGAGAGGGAATTGGGCATGCACGAAAAGTTTTAAGATTCACAATACTATATTTTACCACTAATCAGTGTTGCCAGACATACCATAATTATTATAGTTATACAATAATTTCGAGCTTGATACTATCAAAAATAATTAGCTTAGCTAAAATATATCATAATTTATAGTTTCATACCATATGATACCATTATTTAAAAAAAATTAAAATGTAAAAATTATAGCAAGATGTCAATCTCCACCTCAAAAAATGAAATTATGCGTTATTATTCGTCTGCTGATTAACAAGCACAGACATTTGATCTGGGTGTTCCTCTGCTTGGTATTAGGTATTATTTCATGAATCATGACTGTTCAGAAATCGGAATATAAAATCGCTTGAAGTCGTTTCGTTATCGTTTTTATTACTGAATGCTGAATACAGAATGTTTAGTAGTTTAGTCTTGTGTCTTAGGTTGTGGTTTACCGGATTTAGTTTATTCTAAATTCAGCTCGTAGTATAAGTACCACTGTACGTAGGACGTAAGCTGCTTTCGAATTGAGTGCAACTAGTACTGGTGCAATTGACTCTGGGGTGAATTACTCTGGGGTGAGTTGCTTTGTAATTCGAACAGAAGTTGCGTTACTCTCGTGTAAAATACATAACCTAACTAATTTGCTTTTGAATTGAACGTTTAAAATAAGGGCGGTATATGCAGACTACGCTCAAAATGGATTTAAAGAACTTAATTCGTAGTAAAAAGTTCATTGAAATATAATTAATAATTAAATTTAAAAAAATCTGTTAATTACAGTAAATTTAGCTGATACTGCGGATAGCTTGAAAATGTTTGAATCTTCAGACTCGAATTCATTCAGTGAAGGTTAGCTGATGAAAATAACAAAAATTGAGAAATTTGTCGAACAGATCGTGCCCCATTATGATGATAAAACATTACAATCACATTTTAGAATAAGCAGAAAGATTGTCAATATTTCGTATACAGCACAGTACAAATACCGATTTTTTTAGTCTTTTAGTAAAAAAGGCGGTTAAATCTGACAGCTTCACAGCTGATTCTAAATAACACAACAGCGCATGTCAGGGCTTGTTGCACCTAAAATTTTCATGGGGCTTAAGGGGGCAGGGGAAGGAAGACTAGTGTTAGTTACTCAAAAAATTATGTTGTAATTCGAACGCGAGGTAACTTACTCTGGTGCACTCCAGAGCACTCTAATGTGTAATGCGAAAGCAGCTATAGTGTTCATGATTAAGCGGAATATTGTGTTGTTTATAGATTGAATTTTTTGTTACATAAAAATATAGTGTGTTGTCCAGTAATTGTGTGTGAGAATCGAGGTCGATAGTGGTTAAATCAGGATACGATAACGAAAAAAATAACAGTTCAGGTACTCGGCAACAAAAGCATATACAAATTGTTTAAAAATATCACCTGAAATGGAACGTATTCTAGAATTCAATAATTGGTTAAAATCTTCTGCCGATAAGGAAAAAAGCGGTATCTCCTGCATGTAACAACAAAGAAATAACTACAGGTATTTCCATAAAAAAAGTTTAAAGTGTCAAACGTGGGGAAAATGTTTACATTTGTACTAGATATTTTATCCCTACATGTGAGGGAGGATGTTCTCTAGGACAAATTTAATAAAAACTAAAATTCGAAATAAACGGTTGCTAAAACCATTCAACTCCTTAGTATTAGTATCAGAAGAAATAAAAAATATAGTTGCTGTTATGAATATCAACCCCTTAGACAAGGGAAGGGAGAGGACACGTAATGCCGCAGGCGCTGGTGTTCCGTTCAGGCACCAATGCTGTTTGACCAGAGGGGTAACATGTTGTTGGAAATGAGCAATAATAAACCATACAGAAATAACCATTGTAACAAACTACCTATCAAAGGTCTTTTAATTCACAAATCACAAATAAACCGGTTTAAATCGCTTTGGTGTCGCACACACTTTGGTCACCAATTTAATGGCGGCCGATCGATAAACCGGCAGTTTACTACGCTTGCTCGGGTTGCTTGTTACGCGTCCTCTCTTTTTCCCTTGTCTAAGATCAACCTTCTAAAGGAATACTTAAAAAACAAGACTTCAAATATATTATACAAAAAACAAAATAATGATTTTGCTTGACTGTTAGCTAATTTCTTATTCACTTTTAAGAATACTTTGAAATCATAGAAGATGTAGAAGAATTATTTTGAGTTTTACGATATTAATTAATAGGTATATGCATTACTATTTGTAATTTACGTATTTTATTTTAATTTTTCATTTAATTTAGCTACTTGAAGATAATGCTTAGGAAGTTTTTTCAATAAAATAATATGTGCATATTTATGTTTGAACTTTACTTTGTACATATTAGTGACTAGTGAGTCACTCGAACTACGCCTCGGTTCGCTAATTTAAGAGAGATTTATTAATATAAATTTAAAAAAAAGAATGCATTAGCCGGGAATGGAACCTGGGCCGCCAGCCCGCGTGGCAGGCGAGCATTCTACCCCTGGACCATCATGCCTTGTTAGAATAATGCGCCGCTATAATGATATATAAACATAGTGAATCAACCGAGCTAACAGTACAAGAGCACAGCAGCTGTCGCACCGCAGCCCACGGCGACAGACGCTACGCTAGCGCTGCTTAGAGGATTTAAGTAAATTAAAACTTTTTCGTACTTTTTTTGAAAATAAAAACCGGCGTACGATCTAAGTCTAAAAATTAGCAAACTTTTAAGCCATCATACAACTTAATCGGTTCAGTATCTTCGGAGGAGATAGCGAACCAACATAGAAAGAAAGAAAGAGAGCAACGATTTTATGTTATACGAGTAGGAGGATTAAACCATTAAACGAATGAATTTGGGTATTTTGTTTTCAAGTATATAATATTTCTAATATAAAAGTAATCTCTGAAAATAAAGCTTGACTATACCATAATTTGTTTCCAAATATCAAAAATTTATGTTGCTGGTACCATAATATACAATGTGTCCCAGGATTGTTGTTACAAGAGGTGAGATGGACTAAAAATTTTTGAATTTTATTTTTAGGTTCTGGGATTCGGTCTTGCTTGGTTTGAAAAGAATTTTAAAAATATTTTCAATTTTTTAAAACAAGTAGGCCTTGACACTGAAGCGAAAACTATTTTATTTTCAGATAAACTACTCTTTTTGTTTATGATACAGCAAAAATTTTTAAAGAAAAGGTTTTTAGAATGAGAAATTACGACTCTACACAAAATTTCAGAAAGATCTGTCGACTTAGAAAAAACCGTTATTTTTTTAGATTAAAACAATATAAATTGTATTTTATTTTCAGGTAAACTACCCTTTTTGTTCATGATACGGCAAAATTTCATTAAGAAAAGTTCATCATAATGAGAAATTATGGCCCAATACAAAATTAAATAAAGATCTGTTGACTTAATATTAAACCGTTATTTTTAGATTAAACGAATTGCATTTATTAAAAATTACGGTTGAATCTAACTAAACAGATAGTTCTAAAATTTTGTATAGGGCAATAATTTCTCAAACTGATCAACTTTTATTAATACAATTTTGCCGTATCATAAACAAAATGGGTAGTTTACCTGAAAATAATTTATATTGTTTTCATCTAAAAAATACGTTTTTTCTAAGTGGACAGATCTTTCTAAAAGTTTGTATAGGGCTATAATTTCTCATTCTAAACAACTTTTGCCGTATCATGAACAAAAAAAGTAGTTTACCTAAAAATAAAATAGTTTTCGCGTCCCTGACAAGGCCTACTTGTTTTTCAAAAACTGAAAATATTCTTAAAATTCTTTTAAAACCAAGCAAGACCGAATCCCAAAACCTAAAAATAAAATTCAAAAATTTTTAGTCCATCTCGCCTCTTAACATCAATCCTGGGACACTGTATAACTGAGCATCTGGCAACGCTGCCTCTAATAATTAATATGGTGACGTTGGTACGTATTGTTCTGTGGTTGGTACTGCGTTAACGTTATTGTTACTGGCGTAGTTACTTTATGTTTGGTTGTTATTGCTTATTGCTGTGGATATTGGGCATTTACGAAAAGTAAGCGGTGATATAGGTATTTACCATTCGTCAATCATTGCTGAGATGGTTTATCGTTACAGGAGTTCGGTTAAATAGTTTCAGACCCTACTTGTAATATAACCTAAAATACGAAAAACTGCGTTTACCGGCGGTATGTATCAGAAATATAGTGTGTCTGACGGTATCTGTAGCGTAAGGAAACGCCAGTGATAAATTCTGTTAAGGATCAACGTGTCTTTACATAGTCTGTGCTGCTCAATGAAGCTTTGTCGAATCAGTCTCGTTGCATGCATAAAATGCATTCATTTACTTTATTCTACTTATTATCAGGTTCCTAGTTTTGACTATATTATAAATTATGGTTGGTTTTTGGTCATTACAGTTCCAGTAAATTTCAATTTGCAACAAACTTCCCTACGTTGGTTATGCCACTAGATACAGTATAGAACGGTACAATATTCGTAAATTTCTAAAAATATTTCAGTAAGTAAATGACCAGCAAAGATAAGTAATATGAATTTCCTCTTCTTTCAGAACCTTGAGAAAACTTCAAGTGTAGCATCTGATGAAATAGCGACAAAACGACTTTCCTGGTTCTGTAGATTTATGTCACAGGCTTCAGGTATAAATTTAAGTAATTTTCATGTGAATATGGGAAACGATTGTTAGCATTCATAAAACACTTCACGTGCTCATAAATATATGAAATAGGTTATTGTAATTCTTAATGTAAGTGGTTAATTACCCAAATCATTAATCTACCTTTTCTACTGTTGGGAAATCATTGCTGAAATTGATTACTACTTATCCTTTCTTTTTTAATGCTGCTGACAAAGTTATGCAACCCATTGTTAAATTATATTATAGGTACTAAAGCTACGTTAGAGAGGCGAACAATGTAAACAAACGCACGTGCTTGTTGAAAATCATGTGATAGAAAGGCGCTCTGTGGTTGACCGTTTCGAAGAGAAAGTCTAACACTGCTTACGCCTTTACACTAGACGAGGACTGAACGTGGGTTTACTGTGCAGTAATTATCTGCAGTATCAGATCTTTGTGTTTGTAGTATATTGGTGAATAGGTAACCAGTGTGTGCGAAAATTGTTTGTTTTGGAGTACAACGGAGTACAACGCAACCGGCATCCTCGATGTTTATGTAAAATGTGCACTGTGTAAAACTGGTCTAAGCCCCACTGCCGAACTGTCAGAATCTTTGTTTACATCATTCGCCTCTAACGTGGCCGAAGTTTAGGCCACTTAATGATATTTTTACAATTTTACGTTTATGAATCAAGGAACCTAATGGAGGTTTTGTTTAACACTGTCAACTTGTCATTTACTTTTCCTGAAATCGTCAAGAAAGCGGGCCTTGTCAAGACTCAGTTTGATCTTGAAAGTGTCACTTTGCAAGACTAGTCACTTTTCAGATTTTTACAAGACTAGTAATTTTTACTTTACATTACCTAGGTCACCTTTATTATGCGCCTTGATGCGATAGGATTCTATTTTTAAAGATGTTGAAGAGAAAATAAAGTCCTTCAGCTTTCTTCAAGACTTGATTTGCATAAGGTTCGGTATAGCCTAGCATACACAATATTAAATAGCTTTGGCAGTGTTGTTGTTTGTTAAGACGCTATCGTTGTAAAAAAAGTCAGATATTTTGCTGGCGCGAGGTTTTAAGCGAGCGTTGCGCTTGGCGACAGCTGGAACCGTGGAGTGGTGTAGATCCGTGCTGCCAAAGCCTGCGCGTGCTAGGTGATTTCAGAAAAAAATTAATACATTACGCAGCATGAAAGTGTCGATACCTGACTCGGAGGCTTTGAAGAAGTACTCGGATGCTTTGCGTCCTTGTATTCTTCAATAGGCCTTCTCATCCGCAAAGTATCACTTTCATGCCTTGTAATGTAATATACGAGAAGTGTTCAAATTTAAACAGGAATTTATTTAAAAAAAAAAGTTATTACAATATTACAACGATGAAAACTATATTACTTTTCGACGTAATCTCCCTGCCTAGCAATGCACTTGCACCAACGATCTGGAAGCTTTTTAATACCTTGCTGGAAAAAGTCTTTGGGTTGCATGCGTACCCACAGCTTCGATAACGTCATTATTTGACTGAAATCTTTTCCCAACTAAAAAATGTTTTAGGGCCGGTTGCAGAAAGCAATGTTAAGTCTGGTGTTAGCTAACGTCGCGTCAAAGTGAACAAAAACGAATCAAATCTCAAATGCTTATGGTAACTAATACATTAGTAAACAAATTTTGATGCGATTTTGTTCACTTTGACGCGACGTTAGCTAACACCAGACTTAACATTGCTTTCTGCAACCGGCCCTTAATGGGCTAAACAAATAAAAATTAGAGGGAGCAAGATAAGGACTCTATGCTGGATGCGGAAGAAGGCCCCACTGAAGTTTGTTTATGGTTTAAATTGTTCTTGCAGCAATTTGCAAACGATTCAACGTGTGTTCTTCAGTCAACAAGCGCGGAATTCACCTGGAACTCACCTTACTATACTTTAGCTTGTTTTTTTATCTCTTCAACGCTTCCGACACTAACTTGTAAATTTTGAGAAATTTGACAAACTGTTACCCATCTGTCTTCCTGAATAAGGGCATTAACTTTTTCTTCAGTTTCACGATTAACCGAAGTTGCAGCTCTCCGTACATGAGGCTCCGTTGCTACATGTGTTCTCCGGTCTCTAAAGGATATTGACCACTGAAATACTTGACTTTTTGAGACATTGATCGCCATATTGTGCTCACAGTCTTGTAAAAGTTTCAGTCAAATGTACGCCTTCATTCGTAAGAAATTTGATTATTATACGCTGTTCCACGCTACAATGAACAGAACTTTCAGACATTGTAACTGTAACTGACAAAATAATATTATATCGAAACAATTGCCATGGAAATGTTAACAAGTCACGGCTAACATTTAAATAACTTAAATTTGTAGAATTGTCTTCAGATGGGGTTTTAATTTAAACATTCCTGTTTAAATTTGAAAAATCCTCGTACTATTTCGTACCACATAAATTTATGATATAAGAAACGTTTTCAAGCAAATTCAAGTGTAACAGTTTTAAAACAACTTTGTATTGTCTCTTATCTTATAATTAACATTAAGCAAATCTATAACATTGATCAAACTGTGTCATATAATAACCTAATTTCGTGAGTCATATTTTTTATTGTCCTCGTGGATTATGTTCTTTAAAAATAAAATTGTTGAATCTAGGTGTTGTTGAAAATAGTATTTTGGGTTGCATAACTTTGTCCGTGGCATAAAAAACTAGAGTATACACATATTTTTTGTTTTGGAAATGTTTTTTTTCTACGAAGCTAAATAAACTTACATTTCATAGTAGGGACGGTAAAACCTGTTAATCTGAAAGATCAGGTATACCTGATCCAACTATACTAAATTTCAAATAAGAATGCAGTAGATGGCGCTCTGAACTCAAACTCAGCAGAGCCAGTAGATATAGAGAGTACCGCCACGTCCGCCATGTTTGTTCCTTTGTCATATGCGTCACTTTGAGGTTTTGTAACACAATTCCGTCAACGTGACATTTATTGGGAATCCGAAATTTTACTTAAAATTGGCAAGACTGTAAGTCTATGTCAAATTCGAGGTTAGTAGGTTAGGTTTTGTATGTTATTTGACACAAACTGATGGAAAACATAACCTAATAACCTCGAATTTGACATAGACTTACAGTCTTGCCAATTTCAAGTAAAAATTTAGACATACCTCAATCAGTCATTGCTGATGGGAACAAAAATGACGGCGATGGCGGCATTTTTACGGATCAAAGAATGGCGGTACTCTCTATATCTACTGGCTCTGAAACTCAGCAGAGCCAGTAGATATAGAGAGTACCGCCATTCTTTGATCCGTGAAAATTCCGCCATCGCCGCCATTTTTGTTCCCACCAGCAATGACTGATTGAGGTATGTCTAAAATTTTACTTGAAATTGGCAAGACTGTAAGTCTATGTCAAATTCGAGGTTAGCAGGTTATGTTTTGCTCCAGTTTGTGTCAAAACTGACTCAAAAACTAACCTGCTAACTTCGAATTTGAAATAGACTTACAGTCTTGCCAATTTTAAGTAAAGTTTTGGATTGCCAATAAATGTCACGTTGACGGAATTGTGTTACAAACCTCAAAGTGACGCATATGTCAGAGGAATAAACATGGCGGACGTGGTGGTACTCTCCTATATACACTGGCTCTGAAACTCAGTAGAGTGCCTATATATGCTAAGAGTGGTGCCATGGCAAAACGCTGCCATTTTTTATGCAAGTTCCGCAAATAGTCTATAAGGAAACCATTGACATATTATAATATTTTTAATAATTCAGTAAATAAGAAGGTAAAAAATGTATCAAAGAACTGAAAATTCAATATGTTAAGATTTTATTTTTTAAGAAACATACAAAAACACCGTAAGATCATTAAATGGCGTGAAATATAAAGTTCAAAATTCAACCTATTCAATGATTGATAAGTTACGGTATTTAAATATAAAATTTGAACATTAGGTGGAATTAAATGAGACATAATTTTAGGAAATGTAAACGGTTTATTATTGCAGTTATTACAAAATGGGTTTTAGAGCTACAAAATGTAACTACACGAAAATTACAACTAGTCGTATATTCACAAAGTAACATTATTTTTTAGTATAACAACCTAATCATTATAAGTAAACTTAAACAATATTTTCTACACATATTGCTGACAATCTTGTCTACCGTGTATTATTAGCAACAATTATTAAATATTTCAACTCATAACAAAAATTTGGAACACCGAAAGAATGCCGGAAGAGTGGAAAACTGGAATAGTGATACCAATACACAAAAAAGGCAATAAAGCAGAGTGTAACAACTATAGGGGCATAACTTTGCTAAACGTAGTGTATAAAGTGCTATCCAGCCTCATACTAAAAAGAATGGAAAACTACTCCGAAAAAATAATAGGCGACTATCAAAATGGGTTTCGACCAAACAGATCTACAATCGATGGTATACATATAATAAGACAACTACTAGAAAAAAGTAAAGAATTTGACGTCGAGATACATCTGCTATTCATAGATTTTCGTCAAGCATTTGACACAATCAAGAGAAACAGAATGTATGCAGAGCTAACACATCTAGGTGTACCATACAAGATAGTGAAGCTAGTAAAATGACTATGGAAGACTCTCATGCATATATAAAAACCAACGTAGGCCTAACGAACAGAGTAGATATCAGTACAGGAGTACGCCAAGGGGATGCGCTATCACCAGTCCTATTTAACCTAACGCTAGAAGCGATAATACGAAAAACCAAGGCACAGGGATTAATAAACATTCATCTTACGCAGATGTGTGCATATGCAGACGATGTGGTGATTATTAGCAGGAGCAAAAAGGACTTAATACAAACATTTCAAGAAATGGAGATAGCAGCGGAAAAGATGGGATTAGTAGTAAACAGTGAAAAAACGAAATACATGAGGACAAACAAAGATTTACAACGAACAAAAATACAAATAGCAGGATATGAATTTGAAGAAGTGGAGAAATTTACATATCTAGGATCACTGATAGATATCAATAACAACACCAACACAGAAATAACAAACAGAATACAAGCAGCACATAGATGCTACTACTCCAACAAACAAGTCCTATTAAACAACATCTTAAGCATGAAGACAAAGCTGCGAATTTATAACAGTCTAGTACGACCAGTGATGACATATGGTGCAGAGACATGGAAAATGACAGAGAAAGATGAAGAACAACTTAGAGTAAACGAGAGGAAAATACTTAGACAAATAATGGGTCCAATCATAGATGAAAATGATCAGATTAGAAGCAGAATGAATCATGAGATATACAAGGAGACAAAGGGGGAAGATGTAGTAAAATTTATTAAGGCGCAAAGAATAAGGTGGTTAGGGCATGTGTTCAGAATGGAGAAGGAGAGAGCACCAAGAGTAATAACTAAATGGAATCCAGACAACAAGAGAAGAAGAGGAAGACCAGACCTTCGCTGGATGGACGATGTAATCAAGGACCTGCAAACCATGGGTATTGCGATCTGGAAGACAAAAATACACGACAGAAGACAGTGGCGAAGAATAGTCGAAGAGACTAAAACAAACAACCAAATCTGACTTCGACACCTATGCATGGGAAGGGAGGACCAATCCACCTCTCTTATAATCCCTATCAGGATTTTGGAAGCTTCGAAGAAGCAGGTTATAGTCCGCTAGGACTGGAAAGCCAACTATGATGATGATTAAATATCAGATAGGATAACAAATTACTGAGGTTTTTAGACCCTTTGAAATGATTTTTTGCAGCTTCTCGCATATACATGCTACGGCTATCAACCACACAACGACGTTTTTTTCTAATTTCAGACTTCTGTTTTGCCCCATAAATTTTTAGTCTGTGTAAAATAAATCTATTAATTAATTTGTTTTTAATACTTTGACAGGTTGGGAAATTAATTAATAGTATTGTAGAATCCCCATTTATTTCGGTTTTTAATATATTTTTTAAATTATGTTTTCCACAAGACAGCAAATGAAAAACCTTCTTAAAATAAGTAAAAATCTGCTCCATGCGGATAAACATTGTAAAAGTTTTATTATTTACGTAATGCAAGCATTCAGATTTATATTCTTTTAAGGCCACCAATCTTCAGTACGATTTTATTACAATTTTTTTAGAGCCCACACTAAATTTGCATTTTTAAAAATTTTTAATTTGCTAACGCTGGAAAAAATATAGCCTGAAATATTATATAATATATTAAGCTGAACATTATTTAGCTGTATGTTGTTTTTATTCCAATTTGCAGGTATTTGCACGTCAGGGTTAGGTTCTTTTGTGGTTGTTTTTTTTCTCATTTAATTTATCAAGAAAGCCAGTTATGTGCTCAGTTTTCTCGTTGTCATAGCTGCCTTTAGGTGTTGTTAAATATTTTATGTTATCCTATTATGTTATTATGACAATAACTCCTTAGCAACGAGTTGCGTTAAGATGCATTTAACAGCACTAGTGTTGTTAAGAAAAATAACATATCTCAAATTTAACATAACCTGACAGTGCTACCAACAATACAGTATTAAGTTTTTATCTTACTAGTGATACTAGTGATACCACCACTCGCTGTCGTAAGTGTCATTAATAACCATTTTTCCTATTTTTTAAAAAGATTAGTATTTTAGGATAAAATAAACCGTGTTACGATATACGTAACGTTATCTGCTTTCTACATTACTCGAGAATTTTAAAGAACTCGCTCCTAACGTCGCTCGTTCATTCAAACTATTCTCTCGTAATGTAAAAAGCCTGATAACCTTACTTGAATCGTAAATTACTAGTGCAACACAAATTTTTTAATAGATATTTGAATTGCAATGGTGTTGGGATTACCTGTTTCATTCTTATTTGTGAAAATATATTCTCTACAAAATCTTGTGTAAATCTTGAGGTTAATAAAAATAGAAATTTTTCATTTAAAAATATTTCTTGCAATTCTAATAAAGATGTAGTTGTTAAAATTACACCTGTTTGAATGGGTTTCCAGGAGATTTTTCCAGTTCCAATTGTCATATTTTCAAAAAGATATATAAAATCTGTAAAAAATTCTGTAGTTTTGTTATGTGTCAATATTAAATTTACTTATAGCCAAAACAGAATTACGCGAGGTAACCAATGTAAACCACTTATACACAAAATCTATAAACCATGCGGTAGTTTTCGAACAATTTTTTCCAGTTTCTTCTCCCATGAACTGAATGGCACAACTTACCTCATGGCTTATAACGTTTGTGCTATTACTAACGTTCATTTTATTAAAATGATTAGGCTCAAGTAAATTTGTTTTAAGTTTCGGTGCTAATCTTAATTCATGATTGTCTTGGTATTCTGCTAAATCTTTAATAAAATTTATATTTACCTCATTGGTTGGGAGATTATATTTATCTTTTATTAGAGTTGGTATTAAACATATTTTATTAGAAATGAGGCTGTTTTTAATATTTTTATAAACATGAGGACCATCAGGAATAAAAAAAATTTAGCGGTTAGGATCTGCAGGATTTTTAATAAAATTAGTCATTTTGGAATATGTTCCGCAATAGATTCCAAATTTTCTCCACATTCCTACGTTTGCAGCTCCCATATCCGAAGTAACTGAATTGATTCTCAGTCCAATACCCTCTATTTGAACAATTATCTTAATAATAATGTCTGCTATAATGGAACCATCTGTAGAATTACCTGTAAAATAATATGCTACAACTTGCTTCCATCGAGTAGTTATACCCCCAAGAACAAAAATTAGAGCATGGGTAGCAAGCCCTGTATGATTGGGTAAAGTAACATCTCCGATATAATTATTTGCTTGCATACAATAATCCATGCTTGATGTTAAAGACATTTCATCTAAAGCCAGTACACATTCCCTTTCAAGTTCATCATTTAATTGTAAAAACTCCACTATTTCATTCAAAATACCACTGTCAAAAGCTAGATTTTGAAGTCTTCGACATAGAGTTGTAATGGAAGGAAATGGTAAATTTAATTTTAAAATTTGTCTATAACCATTTGCCCACAAGCAAATTTTAATCCTAATGCTTTACTGACTGTATCATCAGACTGTAGTTGGTCTTCATTAAAAGTATCTTCAACCCCTCTCAAAGCTTGCTTCACTTCTACGGCACTTTGTATTTTTGCTTTGTAAAGTTTACTTCTATGTTTGTTTTGCCTTTGTAAAGTTAAAATTTTTTGAAACTGTTTATTTACTATAGATTCTAATTTACTAATTTGTGCACTTAACAATTTAATGGTGTCGTTCTGCAAATCGGTAGCACGACTTGCATTATCCAAAACTAAGGAATTTTGAAAATTAATATTTTCTTTTTCATTATCAGAATCCTTTCTTGTTTGATCAAAAGCACTACCTACATTTTCACCTGAATTTTCACTGTGATTAGTAGCACTACCTGCGCTTAAATTAGAAGTACTTCCTACATTATCAATATTTGGAAGATTACGCCTGGGGGTCAAAGTTCCTTTCTTAAGTGGTGTTTTAAATGAAAACAAAGTTGGCACAAGAGTAATTTTTAGTTTGCGTTTGCCATCTACTCTTGTTCTCTCCCATTGGTCTTCATCAAAATGTATCTAGAATGAGCATTATTTAGTTAAATAATGGCTCTGTAATCGCAAGCTAATAGAAAGAGATTCAAATGCGGCAAAATTAATCGCGTTTGTTAAAGATTCCTGATTGGATGCGTTTTGAATCAGTGTAAATAATGAAAAATCGAATTGCAATTGAATCAGCTTGAATAAGTTTTAATAAGTTAAAATAATTTTACTGTTTCAATAAGCTTCAATTAGATTTTTTCGAGTAAAATACGTAATGTGATAAATCATATAAATTTATTTCACTAGTTTTCAAATATTTGTATCAGTAAATATAAAAGATATGTCATAAATTTTTTTATCAACAATCCTTATCTTATAAAAGAGATGATCAATTTGTGATTAAATTAAATATTCTTAAAAAAAGTTTGCATAACTATTTTTGTATACAGGTTGTTCGAAATCCGTTTTGAACATAGGAAATTAATGAGTGCGACAAGGAAAACATAAACAAAATGAGTAGCAGAACAAAGACAGAACATAATCATGGCTAGCTAAATTTTTAAACTAAAATTAAGTTAATGAAACAAACGAACACTTCTGTCAAATATTTTAGCTGTTGTTAAGAGTATAAAGTGAGGTTTAAAAATACTATTATTTACTATTCACATAATTATTTTAATTATTTAAACCTCACTTTATACTCTTAACAACAGCTAAAATATTTGACAGAAGTGTTCGTTTGTTTCATTAACTTAATTCACGGTGTAAGATATTCAGGTGATTCGACTTCTTACCATTTGGCAGATTGCGCTGGCTAATTTTTGTCCTAGTTCCGTGCGGATCCAACAGGTGGCGAAAGAGTAGAGCGGTAAAACGTCAGTTTGACGTTTCGTAACATTTAATTAATATTTTGTGTTATAAGTTGTGATGCTGGTTTAATATTGTGTATTGGTAAAAAAAGTATCTGTTTTAGCACGTCAAATACCGAAATTCAAAAGAAGCGGCAATAAAAAAGGTTGTTTGTATTAACCTCTAGAAACCACTATTTGGACTATAAGGGAGCAACTCAATCCTAATTGAGAAAATATTACTTCTTGTTAGGCTGCAACTCTAAAGTATCTGTTGCCAACAAGGTGCTTGTCTATAAAACTGCTGACACCAACATAGAGCTGCGATATCCACTTGTGGAGTACCTACGTCGTATCGCATTCAGCAAATGTTGAAATCTTTGAACAAGAGAGGCAGTTTAGTGCAGTGCGAAATGTCTTCAGGGATTAGAAATAAATCCTTTTCCATGTGTCGTCAAGCTGAATAGACGTGCTAGCGCAGTGTGCGGATGCTTAAGTGCGGCAGTTTTAGTATAGTTGAAGTTGGGCTCTACCTACTATCACTGTGATGTTCTACTACAGAATTGCTGTAAATTCTATAAAAACGGGTGGCTATTGTAAACTGCCAGGCGGTGGTAGAGGTCAGTCAGTTTCCAACAAAGAGCTGTCAAACCAAGGTGATGTGGTTCAACGTATTAAGAAGGTTCTGGTGTCTGAAGATTTTATAGCCAATTTGATGGAGCAGTTTAAGCAACAGTTCTGAACACGACCTGCGTATTTCTACTTTAGAAGAAACTGGTGCTTCTCAAAATACAACTATCCGAACACACGATTTTAAAATAGATTCAATATTTAAGACGTAATAACCTACGTATTCTAGGAATCATAGAAGCTTCCAATGAAAATACAGACCAAGTTCATACTAATTTTTTCGCTTCCAATCCAAGTTCCCAAGGACGCAATTGAAAGGAGTCATAGATTGAGGAGCAGGAATTCAAGTCTACCCACCCCAATCATTGTGAAGTTCGTTAATTATAACGTCCGACAACAAATTTTCAAATCAAAATCCAAATGAAAAGGAACCTGGGTTTCCATAAACAAAGACTTAACAAAAGCAAGACATTTCTGCGTTCTACACAACAAATATATGTGAATTATGTTATACAAACTGATAATGTTATGGAACAGTTATTGATAGTAGTAACTGCGGGTAGGCAAAAACTGGTATTTGGTCTAGTTCATAAACCTCCGAAAAATAGTCACTTGGAATTTTTAAATTGTTTTAATAATACATTAATATCTATCTATACATAATAACATTTTTTTGTCTAGGCGATTTCAATATATGTAGATTTACATATATGATTTTGAACAAAAAGTAACATCCCATTTACTATCATTTAGAGATGGCGTTGTCTTCAACCAAATCATTTTGTATAAATGGAAAAATTTGTTTTTTGCAAATACTGCTTGCAGGTAAATTGTGATACGTGTTATTTAAATTGTATGGCTATCAATATGGTTATCAATAAGGGATTTCTGACACTGCTGTGTGTATGTTTATATATTTCTTATCAGCATTTCCATTTTGTTCTGTAAACTTAAATTGTGTATATATTTTTTAGTACCTACTTACGTACTTTGAATAGTGTAACTTTCGCTCTGTTCTGTGTATAGATTTGTTTTTAGTCTAAAATTTAAAACAATCCTATGTAATATTTTCAAAATTAAAATGTGCTCACATTAAGACACGTTTACTGGTTGTCAATTTTGATGCTTTCAGGGGAACCATTATTGATTCTTCATTTATCTTGCTGGCTGTCTTCAAAACTTGATTTTCTGATTATGCAACAAATGAGATTTTTGTTGAGGTTTATAATATCAGACGAAAAGATCGAACATTTAAAGGTGGAGGTGCAGGCGGCACTTTATTTATGAATGTTTTTTCATATACAATTTTAACTACTTCCGACGATATTGAACAATTATAGATAAGCATCGCCCTTTAAAAATTGTAAGTATGCATTTGGAGTATTATACAACCCACATCAATAACATTACCTAGCAGTTGTCAGTATTACAATAAAAAATAATACAATACCTGTTACAGATACCATTAAAACTGTGGGTGTAATCCTTGAATGAAATTTTTGTTTTAAAAAACCCATTTAAATGTTTTTATTATACTGCATTGGTAACTAGCGTTTAGATTGTTACAAACGAGTCCGGTAGATAAAATTTACCGGCCTAGACCAGTAGTAGTTGACAACGGCCTTTGATCCGATTGTCAACTACTACTGGTCTAGGCCGGTAAATTTTATCTACCGGACTCGTTTGTAACAATCTAAACGCTAGTTACCAATGCAGTGTCCTAAGAAAATTTATATGATAGACAACCGGTAGCATTTTTATGGCCTTACCAAACAAAGTATTGGCGCGACCATAAAAATGTTGCTACCGGTTTAATAACGTAGATAGCTATTACAGAGCTTATTACAATTTAAAAACTACTTTCTTAAATTGTATTCAACATTAATATTAAAGGCACATTATGTAACAGTATGGTGTTATCTCTGGTTGATTATTGTGATTTGCATTGTAAGAATTTTGTATTGATTCACAAGATAAATCCAAGATCCAAAAACTTCAAAATGCATGTTTGTCATATGGTATAAAAAATATAGTAGAGTATTCAATTCACCTGTGATCTGTTGAAAAGTGGCCAATGAAAATCCAGAATTTGACGTTTCTGGACCTATCAAAAAAATATCAAGCGGATATATCTTCCTAGAAGGTATTCAAGTGACTATTCAACACTATAACATATAAGCCAATCATATTGCAGACATTTGCTTTTTTCAACCAATAACAGCAGTATATCACTGAATATTGGGCACCATGCAAAATACTCACAAAACAATGTACCTACTCAAAAACTAAAGAGCCTTGTTGCTAAATATCGCTTAGCAACGATGTTCTGTCCTTAGTGATATCGCTAGGTTATGTAACACTAAACCCCAACAAACTGTGTGAACACAGTTTGGCTTGCATTAAAACTTTTAAAATGTTGTGTTTTGGAAGTATTCCGCTGAATTTAATTGAGAATGAATTATATTACTTGTTGGATTATTTTTCAATAAAGTTAACCGTTATGTATTAATATTGTTAAATAGTCGTCCCAAATACCACTTGAAGTGGATATATATTTTTTTAATATTTTGCAATTTCCATAGAAATTATTGCAAATTTCACTCAACAAAATCACACTTAAATGTCACTCGCCTTCGGCTCGTGTAATTTTTGATATGATTTTGTATCGTGAAATTTAAACGCAATAATTTACATGGAAACCGCAAAATATTTGTCAAAAACATATCCACTACTTGTGGTATTACCCTTGATTATTTTTTTCATAGCAATCTCAACCAATCAGAAGGATGGATTTAGTTAAGTTATCTTGTATAATTTCAATTATATAAAATTGATTATTTTATTCGTAGAGATTTCAACCAATCAAAAGGCTGGATTTAGTTAAGTTATCTTGTATAATTTCGATTATACAAAATCGATTATACTATAGTAACTTCACTAGGCAACGCAATACATAACTTTTGTCAACTTGATGTTATTTTCATGGAGATGACTTTCAGCTAGGTTAATTCAAACAAATCGAGCTGCCAATAAAATATTTATTTGTTCCTAATATTAAAATTTACTCAAAAAATAATCAAATCGAATACAATGCGTACTTCCAACAGGATATACGGCTCAAACTTCCTGCACAATAACAAATCGTGTCAGTTTGACAGAATAATCCTCCCGCTGACGCGGTCGGACTATTTAACCTGTCAAACTGACACTCTTTTATTATCGTGCAACAAGTTATCGACATATAACCCGATAATATCGAAGTACTTATACATAGTATCACTTCTGATTATTTTAAACAAATGTGATTTCTATTAGAAAAAGTCAATATTAGTGTTCTGTTACTATTGAAATTGCATAGTTTGTTGTTAGATTTACTGAAAACTAATTTGAAAAAGTAGTTTGGTTCATTGAATAGTCCCTCGAATGCCATTCTTAGCCACAGTTAAGTAGAATCTTTTTCTGGCGGTATCACTACTCATGTCCATTGCACTTAGGATTGGGACTCGCACTAGCGCACTCGTCCTAATTGAACCTAAAAATGCATATGAGGTTTAGGGGCAATGTATCTATTCCTTTACAAACAGAATTTGTTAAACGACAATATATTATGTATTTATTACAATTAAATTGGATAAGTGAAATCAGAAGGGAAGGGGCGAAAAGGGCAACTACTTTCTCATATTATTGTTAAAGTGCTGCACTAAACTTTTGTAATGAACTGTTTTGCTTATTGTTGAAAGTGTTGCAAATAAATTACTTGTGAAAAAGTTCCAAGTCTTTTGATATCCTCATTTTCTTCACGCTGTGAATCAATTTCGAACGGCTCAAACACTTCTGAACGATGATTTGTAGATAATAACTAGTCATATTTTTTTTATATAATCATTTGTCACATATTGTCGCTTCACATGTCACTTAATTGATGTTTAACGTATTTGTAGGATGTCATTATTGTTTATATCTGCCTTTGCTGCATAATTAAATTGTTAATTATATTTTGTGTTTCTTGAATTTTGAATCACTCCCTATAATGTACTATAATATGTAATCAAATAATTAATATAATTATGAACAAGAACATTATTAAAAATATTACAATTTATATAAATATTAACCCTTAACTATGCATTAAAGGCTAATAAAAGTCAAATAAGTTTTATTATTTTAATAAATTAAAGAAAGATTTATTACATACTAATATTTTTACATAAGTGAAAATATTACAACTTTCCAGTGGTAGATGTACTACCTATCTCATATTTGGAAAACATAATACACATTTCATAACAAATAATACTTGAAATATTGTTGCATTTGTCATTGCATTAAAAATCATTTTTATCTACTACTGCACAATGGCCATGAATTATGATTCATAATTCACGGTTTGCAGTCAATCATAAAATTCTATTTTCATTATTCAATAGTTTGCAAGTTGCAACCAATCAGAAAATTCTATTTTCATTATTCAATAGGTTGTAGCCAATCACAAAATTCATTCATATTATTAAATGACTTTTGAAGTTAACAGCTGTCACAAATGTCATAATTCTGAAATATGAACACAAGGCTCCTATTGCATAGGAGTAGATAAAATATCGTATTATATTCGCGATTATGGGCATTATTCACTCAGATGACTTGCGCCACGCGCCTTCGGCTTGTGGCGCAAATGTCATCTTCGTGAATAATGGCTGTCATAATCGCTCATATAATAATATACTATTACCCAGTATCTGAAAAACAATAAAGTACCATACAATTAGTACACCTACGATAAAACACTTTGTTCAAAAACGCGATTCATTTAATGTTCACTTTTATCATACCTAATTATTATTAGTGAGACGACCGCGTGGCGCAGTGGTAGAGCATCAGGCTTGCACTAAGCAAGTCCTCGGTTCGAATCCATGGATAGGCGGAAATTTTCCGCAGTCCATTGGATCGATATCGGGCTCGGTCACCATTCGCCGTTGGGATAGAATTAACGGCGCTCTTCCCGGAAGACTGGTCTATGGGAAAGAGTAACCTGACCACACACAACACATGCTACATACAATATACACATGATATACATATAATATCATATAGTCGGCGGCCGAACATCCCGGGTCGCAGACCCGGGACTCCCGGCCAAACAAGCCATACGCTAAATAAATAAAATAAATTATTAGTGAGTATTCTATCATTTTTCAGATACTGAATAAATATTTAACATTGAGTGAATATTATAAGAAATCAAGTACGTCCTTGCAAGAAAGCTCTGAAGTATAAACGATTTATAAACTTTGATCTATAATATAAGAGTAATTAATTTACATTGCAAAACCGTTACTAAGAACTTTGGGTGCAAGCACGGTATCTAGCAAGCAAGCGATAGTGAACTTGTTATCTGTGTCAGCAGGTAAAGTTCTGGTAACAACCGAGCTGTATACATCGTTTTATGGTATTCTGAATCATAAATTATTTCAAAAAATTCTTAAATTCAAATGACGTTGCTGCTTTTTTTTATATCTGGAGACGGTTTAGTAAACAGGAGTCTACAATTCAGAATAGCATAAAAGTAAAGTAAAGTTCACGGCGCTTCATTCCACAGGTAGGAATATGACCCGAGACACAGCGAGTCAGGGTTGCCGAAATATCTCTTTCCGAAACCCAGTCAATCTGGCACACGTTCACAGTATACTGGGTGATATAGTTAGCATCATGCCTTTGACGACTACCTTACTTTCTCTACTTCCACAACTGTGGTTTCGGTACCCAGTATTTAAAGCAACTGGGTGGGCCACCCGCCAGATGTGGTGATTGAACCCCCAGAATATCATAAAATATTTTATTAGTAACTCAGTCACCTTGCACCTGGACTGTGTGTTGCCTAATTACAAAATTTCAGGGTTTTAAAACGGGTACCCAAATTAAAACTAAATTAAATGTAATGGTTTGTAGGCTTGAAATGACGCACTTCACCAAAAATATCGAACCCGCACATTAATTTTTTCCTTGTATTACAGTATTACTGAGTTTTAATGTAGTACTGTAAGTTGGTAATTCTGTGTAGCACCAAGGCCTATTGAATTGTGAGATAAATGTTGCAAACGTTTACAATTCAGCGTGCCGTGTGCAGTGCTTCGTTTTGAAATCTTTGTAATATCTCCACGTCTGAATTACTTGTCGTGGCCCACAGCTGTACAACCAGATTGATTTGTACAGTTACTATCCTAGTTTGAGTAGTACTGTCGTAGCTTAAACTGAAGTTGCTTCTGCTCAGTCCATTGTGTTTCTGCCACGTTTGCTGTCTATCCAACTGTAGTTTTTCTAGTGCTTTCAAAGGACGTATGGTCCTGCAAGATGTTAATTCTTCTGGAGTTTTACCCAGTTTAGATATCATCTTCCATTGCTTCGGAAAATAATTATATCTAAGTGGCATTATATATTTTATACAAAACTGCAAAAATACCCATTTTGATCAACTTCTATCGAACTTTTGCTGTTATCAGCTCGTACACTGGTGTTTTTCGAGTCTGTTTCTTTCATCATTACATTCTCATTTGGTAATCTTGTAGTGTACGTCGGCCACTGTAAACTACAATTCCTAGAGCCAGTAATATAGCAAGGAGAGATAAATTAACCCTCTTGTTATGGTCTACACAAATTGTTTAAATTACACAGGAATGTTTGAACTAGGTATACACAAATCTTAAACTGCAGCTAAGCTGAATTCGTACATTTTTACAAAAAATATTGTCAAATTTCACTTCCACCTGCATTACTGGCTCTAGGAACGGTTGTTCAAAGTGGGCGTCGTACACTACAAGATAACCCCTCATTTTTTCATGAGTTGATTCCATTTCGAAGAGTTCAAACACTTTTAAAATATGTAAATATGACTTCACTTTACATGTCAATATTTGACGTGTTTGTGAGCCGCCATTATTGTTTACCTAAATTTAATTCAAGTTGGCTTTGTCGTATCCTTTTTTACACTTCCGCCATCTAGCGTAATATTTGTGAATGAGGACAAAATTTAGTATGCCTACAAATCCCAGTCGAATGACCTGAATATCTTAGACCGTGACTTAATTTTAGTTTAAAAATTTAGCTAGCCATGATTACGTTCTGTCTTTGTTCTGCTACTCATTTTGTTTATGTTTTCCTTGTCGCACTCATTAATTTCCTATGTTCAAAACGGATTTCGGACAACCTGTATACTAAAAAAAGGAAATTTCAAAATGGTGGATATATGATCACAACTAGTCTAACGAGATTAAACTGTGCCAGAATGAATCAGTTTCAATCAGCGAAAATCGAATTAAGAAACGAGATTGATTCTTATTCAAATTTGCAATCTCTTTCTATTAGTTTGTGATTAAAGTGAGAGCATCATAATCAAGGGTATAAATAATACTCACTTCACATAGCCGCGAACCAGCTGTCAGTTTCCAATTTACCCTTCGTACTTTAGCAATCCACTCAGCTTTGCGCTTGGTATCTTTTGGGAACGATTTTAAAATATGGCCCTGTTCACTTCTATTTTGACAACCAAAAGCTGAACACCAAGTCATGGTATAAGTTACGTAGTATAAATGAATATTTATACACTACTGCAAAATTATACAGATACATAAGATATTAGCTTTGCTCACGCGGTGCAGTAGCTCGTTACGCGACGGCAGACACGGTAAAGTGACTTCAACGTTTCAAAGCGCATGCTCAATGGATCGCTGGAGTTCAACTAATAGAATAGCGTCGCTTCGTATGGCACAACTCTTATAACATATAGACACTCTAAAATTTAGTAAGGTCAGTAGGTTAATACACTAAGTATAAGGTACCGCCATTCCGTTCCTCGCGTGAGAAAATTGTGAGATAAAGATAACAAATACAAATTTCCCAAGTGCAATAGGGAAGACACTAGTTTGTGGGGATTTTCTTTTTGGTGTAATGGCACTGATGTAAAGTCGACTTATTGTTAGATTGTGGTTTTATCCCCAGTTGGAGAAAATTGTGTGACAAGTAATGATGGACAAAATCGAATGAATTTTACAATCGAAATATTCGAATGCGAGAGAATTTAACAATCGAATGAATTATTCGGAATACGAATAAATATCTCAGATTACGTCCTTGCGTACTACTTTAGTTATGCCATTACTGTTATTGTTAAATAACTCGATTCATTATTTTTCTTCTATTTTGTCATTTTAAATTGTCATTATTGTTATTATCTCTATAGTAAAGTTCGTTTTTTTTTCTATAATAACTGTTATAATAAGTGTTAAAATGTTGGTAGATATGTGATTAAAAGCTAGTAAATTTTTATACTTCGTGTTGGTAGAACTTTTTCAAAATTATGGTTATGTGTCAATTTTGAATGTCAAAGTTTCTTAATTTGAACTATTGACAAATTTCTTTTTTTAACATGGAATCATCATCATCAACAAAATCGGATAAAAGAAGAAAACCAAGAAATATTTTAAATGCAAAAATGAAGCAAGCGATATTAAATTATGACATATCTGTCAAAATGACAATCATTATTTAGTGGAAGAAAAGAACTAAAAATGTATGTACCAACATTATTAAAACTAGGGACCCTGCAGGAATGCAACTTATCCCCTAGAAAGTTGACCTTGAAAATTATTATAGAAAACAAAAGTACTTTAGTTTATAATGTTTATATGCCAGCGAGTTAATATTCTTTTTAAGTCAGTAGTGAATTAATAGTAGATTGTTCTACAAGTTAAGAAAAGTGAGAGTTTTCCAGCGTATGTAAGAGTTTTACGTGACTATGAAAAATAACTTTTCCAATGTGTTGAACATGCAATTTTTTCGTGTAGTTGACAAAAATTTCTTTTTAAATAATTTTGGTCAATGTATGGAAGCGCAATGTTTACTGTCCTGTAAAATATAAATAACCATTTTACATTATAGACCTAACTGGAAAATGAATGAATCTGTTATTAATTTATGTAGTTTAAATTTAAACTCAATCGCCTATAGCAGCTACATCGTGCATTCGGTTACTTATTTGAAATTTTTGTTAAAATATTGTTTTAAACTAAAACCCCGGATAATCCGTCGGCAAGTGGCACTCCGATAGCCGAGAGCGAGAGCCAACCATCGATCACTCGAACAATCTTGTTGTGTACCGAGCTACCGAGTATCCGAGTAATTGCACAATCACAGTTCAAACGAGAGAATCTGTTGAACGACCATCGGAGTTCCGACGTTTCGAGCGCTATTTTGAGTAATCCGAGAGATTTTTTCATTCGAGATATTTTCAGCAACTGAATATCTCGGATAGCGGAATCAATCAAATACTTCGATTCTTTTCATTCGGATTCGCCCATCACTAGTGACAAGGATAGATGTAAAAAGTCACTAATGGCGGTACCTTACACTTTAGTGTGTTGATTTAGTGACCTTAAAACTCAGTTTTATACTAGAAAAATATAAGTTTGTGTGACTGCTCGTGTTTTACAATAATTTTGTCCTATATAATTCATATATACGCTGTAGGTCAACTTATTTTATCCACTATTTTTTTTCTTTACATATATTTTTAGAATTCAAACCGAATGTCAAATTGACAATTTAAAAAAATATTTGATTTTTGGTTGATCGTATTGATAACTTTATTTCGACCAATCACGGCCATAGTTATGATTACTACGTAATTCCAAGACTGCATGCTTATTTGAAATTTAGTATAGGTTCATAGATCCGTTCCCATTCACGTAGTACCTCTTTTGGGGCTTTTGACCATATATGTAATACTCCTATATTGCTAGCACCTGTAAGTGAAGCGTAAGTGAGACAGACAACCATCTCTTTCTACGCACTTGGTGCATGGCGCGCAAGCGTCGTCCGTGAACACGTGAACAAAGCTGTACATGTCGAATTCTCAAGCATGCGCACAAGACGCATAGTACTCAGAAAGAGACAGACGTACTATATGTCGGCACCGTAATGTTTTCGCCTATTCCCAGACCCTACTAGCAATATAGGAGTATTACATATATGACATATTTTGACATGCAATTTCGTTTCGATTCTGACCGCTCGGAAGTTTATACTTTGCTTGCAAATGTGCCATCGGTAAATCAAAGATAGACAAAAAGCCTCTTCCACCACCTATGATTTACGATTTTAAGAAAAAAATTTGGCTTTTTTTCGTAGTTATCAGGGCCATTCTCAGCATCAGTAGGTGCACCTACTCCAACAAACAAACTAGATTCAAAAGAATAGAGGTCCGTGATTTGACTACCATCTCTATCTCATAGTAATATTCTCTTGGCATGTCTTTAATAATTTAACAGTAATTTAAAACAATAATGTTTATATAATTTTGTATTGGTTAGGTACAAAATATATAAGTAAAGATTATTTGCCGATGTAATAGCACTTTTGATATGATTAAAATTTACTACAATTTTGAGAGTGCACAAACGATTAAAATTATAAACTTCTATCAATTTTTAATAGGTAAAATTACCAAACAAGTGATTTTAAGCATAGTAACTCTTTTGAATGTGTTATTTATTATTATCCTTTTCTCTGTACAGGGAGGCCAAATTTCGATGTTTTCATAGGGAATCTTGGTTACTATGGAAGATATAGAAAAATGCACTCTCCATACTTGATCTCCTTTTTCGAGAAAAACAGAGGTGAAATCCAAAATTGGCTATCGTCTTTTGTTTTTGAGTTATCAGCAAAAGTTTGATTTTGCAACGCTTATGAAAATAGAAAAAATAATTTCTACGTTCTTCAGCCACTTTTTTAATAAGAATGTAGTGATGTCAATTTTTGTTTCTAAATATTTTAGAAATTTGAGTTATAACATAATAGCTCTTTATGCAACAAATGCTAAAAGTCGACGTTTATGCACGAGACATGAAAATTATGAAACGAAACCGAAGGCTGAGTTTCATAACATGTCTCGTGCATAAACGACTTTTAGCACGCGTTGCATACAATATTTTATCTACGACCTTAATTTTACCGTTATTAATCCATAAATATCGACTTAACAAAGGTTTGCATCTGCGACACTTCTAATTTATGTCATAATAAACAGTAGGCCATGCCGCGCGGGCGAATGTAATTATTAATACTCCACATCTGAGTGTATTCATTACATAACGCTTTAATTATTTCAAAAACACTTTACCTGTAACGCAAGAAGCAACTAGAATAACTTTACAACTTCACTCCCAGTTCGAAATTGTAGTTTTATAACCTCACTTCATTTTTAACACATGGCCTAAAAGTAAACAGCTGATTTCTTTAATCCCGGTGAACTATAAAACATCACTTTCAGTGAAACAAGCTAGCGCTAAAAGGCCTACTTTTAGTGGTGGTCGTAGATAATAGCTATTTATGCAACAAGTGCTAAAAGTCGACGTTTATGCACGAGACATGAAAATTATGAAACGGAGCCAAAGGCTGAGTTTCATAACATGTTTTCTTTTGCTTATAACTCGGAACACAACAGACGATAGCCAATTTTGGATTTCACCATTAAGTCTTTCTCAAAAAAAGAGATTGAGGATGGAGGGCTCCATTTTTCCATATCTTCTAACCGAGATTCTCTATGAAAACATCGAAATTTGGCCACCTTGTACCTACATTACATGTAACACAATAGTATCGAGAGATCCAAAAAAAACTGTTCCTCAGCGGGCTGTGGAAATTCAACGTATGAATAATATGTTGGTGACACTACGTCCATGTCAAATTCGAGGTTATCAGGTTAGGTTTTCCATCAGTTATGACACAAAATGACATATATCTAATACTTACTATATTGCTAGCGGCTATTAGTGGGAAACTGGCCGATGAAGTGAGACACACAACCAACTCCTTCATGTATACGGTGAGCTGTGCGCAAGCGCGGCGGCGTCGTCCGTCCAATGGGGAAGTGGTCCCGCCCAATGGGGAAGTGGTCAAGTTTAAAATTCGCTTCTAAAGGCGGAGTTCGAATTCTCACGCATGCGCACGAGACGCGTTATACTATAAGTGAGACTATGTCAGCGCCGTAATGTTTTCTGAAGTTTCCAGGCCCTACCAGCAATATATGTGTATTATATATATGCAAAATGATGCAAATCCTAACCTGCTAACCTCGAATTTGACATTGACGTACAGTGTCACCAACATATTATTCATACGTTGAATTTCCACAGCCCGCTGAGGAACAGTTTTTTTTGGATCTCTCGATATATTGTAATACAAATGTGGAAAGAATGCCATTGGAAAACGCATATGAAAGATGGAACACAAGTGCTAAGGAGTTCTATTCACATAAGTGTTACTGCTTACAGATTCTAGATTGAAGCGCGGTGAAAATCGGAACTATTTTTAGAATCTAATCATTTCCAAGTTCTGTATTGGTAACACTTTTGACATCTATCATATTGACATTAAATTGTTAACCTTATTTAAGCTAAATGACACAATAATTCAGAGGCGTACTCAACAATGTGGTATGGCGCATTTCAAAATAGAATTAACAACAAACACACAAAAATAGCAACAATAACAATAGCAATAACAAAATAACAAAATTAACAGCAACAGCAATTTTCACACTTTAAAACAGATAGAATGTGTTATATGACGTTAGTCACAGCGCAAACCAAATCCCTCTACCCACCACTACTGATTACTTGTAATTTAAAATATAACCAAGCCTTGTATGTTTGACAATTACTTCTTTCCACATATTGCCAATTGAGTGTAATCAAAAATGATCACAGGGCCTTTCATGGACTACCTTCAGAGTCAATCTAGATTCTGTAAGTTGTACATACTATTTTCCAAAACGTACTTGTAAAGCTGTATTTTATCTACGAAAATCTCCATGATAAAGTAACATTTTAACAATGAGTGTGGATAAAATGCTACTTTATTCTTCTTCTTCAAAGGCACAACAACCCTGTTGGATTTTGGTCGTTTCTCGCAGAACTCTCTAAATCCTTCTACTAAGGTAGATTAGTCTCTGGAATCTTCTGAATCTGAGTCTTAAAGTTTGCGGTGTGATTTTGCTAAGTTTACAATTTTTCTCCATTCCCTTCTATTTTGTGCTATCTCTTTCCAATTTTCCACTTCCATCCTTTTTAGATCATCTCTCACTTCATCCTTCCATTTCGATCTTGGCCTGCCTTGTGCTCTTCTTTCAGTTGGAACCCAGTCAGTCATTGTTTTTATCGTTCTTTTTTGGGGTTTACCCTTTTTTGGTCACATCTTATTACATGTCCAAGTCACCTGATACGCATTGTATGCATAATAAGCTTTGTACCCTGCTCGAATCCTCTCTCTAACTTCTTCACTTTTTCGGTTTTGGTTATTTATTAGTGATCTTAAATAGTTGAAAGTATTGACTTCTTTAAGTGTGTATTTGTCTATGTGGATTTGTTTTCTTACATTGCCATTCTTCTTGCTCCGTATGATATACTTTGTTTTCTCTTAATATATTTGAAGGCCTCTTTCGTTTGCTGCTTTCTCCAGTTGTTTAAAAGCTTCTCTCAGTTGTTTTTTTTGTTCTACTCATAACTACTAAATCATCGGCATAGGCCACCACTTGTATTCCGTTTATGTTTAGCGTTTCTTTATCTTTGATGCACCTCACTACACTTTCCATTATCACATTGAACAGAACTGCTGATAAGGCATCCCGCTGTCTTATCCCCGCACTAATATTAAAGCTGCCTGTTACTCCGGTTTACTAGTTATGTGGGGATTTTTATTTTCCTCATCTCTTGTATTAGGTTTCTTCTGTTCACTCGATCGAACGCTTGTTTACTATGAATAATAAATGAATCTCGATATTATATTCATACATTTTCTCTAGTATTTGATTAATTACATGTAACACGTCCATTGTGGATCTGCCAGGTCTAAAACCGTTCTCGTAATTCCCTAACTCCTTTTCTGTGTATGGTTGAAGTTCTGGAGGAGTAGTGTTGATAGTATTTTGTAGGTAGTATTGAGCAGCGTTATTCCTCTGTAATTTTACAGTTTTCTTTTTCTCCATTTTTATGTATTGAAATAATCACTCCTCTCTTCCAGTCTTCCGACATTTCTTCTCTTCTCCACATGTTTATTAATACATTGTATATTTTTTTTATCGCTACTCCTACGTTTTTCCAAATTTCGCTTATTTCGTCACTTCCTGGGGCTTTTTTGTTTTTCAACTTCTTTATCATGTTACTTGCTTCATCATAAGTTGGTTCATGTAATTCCACTTCTTGTAATTGCTGTTCTTTCCATGTAATATGATCGTTTTGATCGAGCGTCATTTAGGGGCTCATGGAAATATTCGTGCCAGATTTCAGTTATTTTTTCATGCTCGTATATAGTTTCTCCGTCTTTGTTTTTGATGCCTCTTACTCTTATTTTCTTTTTCTTTTTCTGTTCCTTGTAGACATTTTTTTGTTATTGTTTCTTCGGTGTAATTCAATGCCTTGTATTATATACTCTTTATGCAGTTCTTCTTTTTCTCTTTACATCTTTTTGTTGCAACGCTTCTTAGCTTATACCTTTCGTAGTCTTCTTGGAATCCTGTTTTCAACCATTTATTTCTTGCTTTGTTCTTATTTTTTATTACTTCATCGCATTCTTCATCATACCACTCATTTTTCTTTTTCTTTATTTCACATCCAGTAACATGCCGTATTACTTCCTTCATCGTTTCTTTAATGCTTTTTCATTCGTGATTAATATTAATGTAAGTAAGTCGGTCTTTTATTGCTTGGTTTATTTTATTTTCCAACTCTTTGTTTTACTCTTCTATGTCAAGCTTCTCTACATCCCACTTACGAATTTAATTTTTATTTTGTCTTTCAACTTCTATTTGTTGATTCATTTTTGCAATTAGTGGGAAATGGTTGGAATCTATGTTCGCTCCTCTGTATGATCTTATGTCATGTATCCACGCTTCTCTCCTTTTCGAATACTAATGTATGGTCAATCTGACTCACTTTCTTTGTTCCTGGATGTATCCATGTTATTTTGTGTAGATTTAATGTTTAAATTTTGTGCTCGCTATTATCATATTTGTCGCTGATGCAAAATTACATATTCTGTGCCCATTGTCGTTAGTTCTATCATGTATAGTATTCTTATACGCTACTTCCGCTATATAGTCTTCTTTGCCCATTTTTACATTACCATCTCCCAGTATTATAACCGTATAGTGTTTTTGTATTCTTTCTGTTATTCGTTGCAGATCTTTATAAAATTTCTCTTTTTTCGCCTCGTTTGCATCTTCTGTTGGTGCATATACATATAGTTATGTAAGTAGTATGTGCTACTTTATTCACTAGTGAATAATCCATAGCAACTAACAAAATAAATACGTTCTACCGTGGTAACTAGTACAAAAACAGGTAACATAATATTTATTTGAAATTATTTATTCAATTTCAAAATTAATTTGTATAACTAAATGTAGGAATTGGAAAAAAATTTATACGTCACACTTGAATAAAGATATTTTATCCATTCACAGTATTGCCTTGTGAGCTAGTTTTCCCCTTATGGATAAAATGTCTCTTTATTACTTGTGGCATACATAACTATTTTCTACAAGATACTTAATTATTGTAATTTGACATTTGTCAAAAATAAATTGACATTTGTCAAAAAATGACATTTGTCAGTTCTAATCTATCAGTATGATTGTCAGTTGACATTAGAGTGCAGAAAATATTGGCATAAGAGTGCAGGAATTGGTCACTTCTGCATGCAAATGCGTGCGAAAAGTGTGTAGGAACCAAAGTAGGAAAAATAGAATATGAAGGTTAACCATTATTGCCCTAATACTATAGTATAGATTTATAAAAATGAATGGCGTATGCAGCTTTACTGGAATATATCTCCTTAACAATTTTGAATCATTTTTTAAATATTTAGAAAAAAATATATTTTCAGTTCTAAAGAAATAGTATTAACATTCCATTTAAAAACATTGATATACCTGCTTAATCAGCTGTGAAACTTGTATAAGTTAAAAAAAACTGATATTTTAAAAAAAATTTATTATTTTTAAATAATTAGATATAATTACCTGATAAATAATTAACACTAATTATGATACTAACCTCTTGTAGGAAATTAATTTTGTATAATAGTCATTAATCCACCTAAATGCTTCTTAATCACTTCTTGAAAAGTCTTTAATTTTATATTCGCAAAGTTTAATATTTAAGTGTAGTTGTCACTTTTGAAATAGTTATTTTTTATTCTAGATTGCAAAATGCTGCCTTTACATTTGAGAATGAGTTTTTTTTTGCAAGCATTCTCTCCATTCTAGCACCCAAATGATGTCGTATAACCTCAAAATAGAAAACATTTTCATTTATAAAATGATATAAGCAGCAAAATAGAAAAAATTGTATAAAACACTCGTTGCCAGGGTTGGCATGATTTTCCCCAGCCCGAAAAACCCAGTGGGTTTTTTCGTGTAAAACCGGGGCCTACGTTATACCTACCGGACCGGACCCTAGCAGACAAATCGCGAGAAAGTAGAGGGGATGGAGGCTTACAGAGCACGGAGATAGACAGTTTAGCAAGTAAAGATTAGCGGCAAGTGCAATTTGTAGTGGTGTTTGTTACTATTTACTATTATTACATGTATTTTTAACGGTTCTACACGACAAGATTTTTAAAGTCTAATGCCTGAAGTAATTATTATAATAGACGAAACCACACTAACAAAACAAGTAAGTTGACACGTATTTATGTAGAATTATACAAATAATTTCGGAATACTCTTTGACAGCATGCCAAGAAAGTGTTGCGTTCCCGCATGTACTAGTAATTATAACGGGGGAGAAAATTACACAGCTGTTTTTCGGTTCCCAAAAGACGAAGAATTAAAACAAAAATGGATTAGAGCAATTCATCGTGAAAATTTTGTGCCGGGTCCATCAACAGTAGTGTGTGCAAATCATTTTGAGACTAAATTTATAATTAGTAACGACAAATACGTAAATCCCGATGGAACTGTTCAGGTGGTAGCTCGAAAGAAAACTAGTTTATTAGAAAATGCTTATCCGACCATTTTCCCTGCCCAGCCATCTTACATGACAACAAAAGCACCGCCAACAAGAAAAGAACCAAAAATTCGTGAAAGTCAAAAGCATGCTAATTTAGAAATTATAAGGAACAAAAAGATAGATAGAGAAAAAAAACTGAATTTTGAACATTTAAAAAATATGTACAAATCAAAATTTAAAAAGTTATCCTTTAACTGCTTGACGGTTACAGAAAACATCGCGTCAATTTGCTTTCTTAATATAATTAATTTAGACAACAAGTGCCCAGAAATAAGACGCTGTTTAAGAGTTAATTCCGACTTGAGTGTAAATCTGTACGAGAAATCACTCTTAATACCTGAAAAAAAATACAAACATATTTTAAATAACTCGGCTTTATGCGATACGTGGCCAAAACTACAGCAATTATTAGAACTAATAACGCAGGATAATCAAGACACCGCAACCGATGTAAAATTTAGATTAAAAAATATTAAATTCCTTTTAGATGAATGTTGCTCTATTGATAAACAGCTAGAAGAAAGTTCAATTAATAAAATAAAATTCATAAAGACACAAGTTGACTTACTGTTGCATGGAGATACAACGACAAGAAGATATAATCCAGAAATGTTGATATGGTCATGTACTTTTTTTTATTCCTATCCATCTGCATATAAATTCTTGAGAAATTCAGACACGCTAACGTTGCCACATACTTCATATTTAAAGAAGATTTGTTACAGTGGTGTTATTAGCCAATCGGGGATGAATGATGCACATATTAAATATCTAACAGAAAAAATTAAATTATTAAATCCAGAGGAAAGATTTGTGAACATATTGCTGGACGAAATTTACGTTAAGCCGGAAATAATGTACAAAAATGGTAAGTTGGAAGGAATGAGTGCAAATGATTTTCCTAAGAAAGCTACCACAGTACAAGCATTCATGATTACGTCAGTTTTATCTACCAACAAAGACATTGTAGGTTTATTTCCGGTTCAGAATTTAACAGCTGAGTATTTAAAAGACTTGATCATGATGGTCATTAGTGAAGTAACTAACTGTGGATATGAAATTTTATGTCTTATTTCAGACAATAATAGGGTAAATAAGAAAACCTTTGATCTCCTGTGTGGTGGAACAATGACAAATACTATTGTGAATAGTATCAATAATAAGCCGATATTTCTTTTGTTTGATTCGGTACATCTGTTTAAGTCCATAAGGAATAATTGGCTTAACCAAAAAGACAGCGAGCAGACATTATATATTCCACTTTTCAAAACCGAGCAGCAGATTAATCAAAACGACAGTAATGCAGTAAATGAAAACTACATTCAGGCAAAAGTTAGCCATTTACGGCGTTTGTATTATTATGAGTAGAGCTAGGATAGTTAGGCAAATTGCCTTTTTTAGTAAATGGAAGGATAAAAGGCAGACCCAATTTTAAATCTGTTTTAGAATGCGTGAAATTCAAAAATGCAAATTTTATTTTGCCTTTTTTGCCTTTTTTGCGTCTTTTTAAGGATTCTGCCTTTTTTGAGGAATTTCCTATTTTTCTTGCCTTTTGGTGCCTTTTATGATATATTAAATTAGAATTTTAAGAAATTTAGTTCTTACATTTTCAATTTAAAAAGAATGTACTAGCAATTTTCCAAGAAAGTGCACATTTTAAATTTTTGAAATAAATTGTGAAAAGTATTATTCCCAAGCACTTACAGGTAAGAGGTTTAATGGGTTTAACCCTATATTGTTACGGGCTGAAAATTTCTCAGAAGGATTATTTTCTTGAGATTAATTTTAATGAGGGTACCAGTATTGTCAGGAGAAAGTTTTCTACTGAATCAGCCAGTTTGTCACAATTTTTGAATGTGTTAACATTGTGATTTGTGAAGTGCATCGATTGTATTTCTCAGCTAAACTTCTTTTAATTTTGCATTTTTTTATTTTTGCCTTTTTTACTTTATTTTTGCCTTTTTTACTTTATTTTTGCCTTTTTAGTGCTTTTTTAAATCTTTTATTTTGCCTTTTTGCTTGCCTTTTTCGAGACTTTATTTTGCCTAACTATCCTAGCTTTAATTATGAGCAATCACAAGTCGTCAAAATGGCTCCAGCATTAAGTAAAGTGGTATTAAATCCTTCGGGTTTACAAAGACAAAATGTATTACTTTGCGCGAAATTATTTGATGAAAAAACTAGATCAACTTTAAAAACACTACGAGGAGAGTTGAATATTCAAGCAAATGGCACACTCATGTTTTTGGAAGTTGTAGCTTCATGGTGGAAAATAATGAACTGTAATAATCCTCTTAAAGGAAAACACTTAAGAGATCCATACTGTGATCCAATTAGAAAAATGGAAGATAACAATGTTCATTTTCTACAGAAATTCATTAGCTGGTTAAAAGAATGGGATTCTCTTAAGGTAACAAATGTTGATAAACGTCATGGAAAGTTAACACAACAAACTCAGCACGCCTTAATTCATACTTGCGAAACGTTGATATTGTTATGCAAATATTTACTAGAAACTCAAAATTTCAAATATATCTTATTAGCGAAATTTCAAAGTGATCCTTTAGAAGGTAGATTCGGACAGTACAGGCAAATGAGTGGAGCGAGTTATCATATATCAGTTAATCAAATTTTAGAAAGTGAAAAAAAAATAAAACTTTTAAATTTATTAAAACTAAAATCCGCAAGTAAAGGACACTTAGAGATACGACACTTGTTTGCGGACATAAACGAAATTAACTTAGAGGATTTAAGCTACGAAAATATTAATCAAGCGTACGAGGAAATTGATAAACATACAGATGTTGTGGAGATCTCAAAAAGTGATCATATGGCACTTATATATATTGGTGGCTATATTGCAACTCTTCTCAAGTCAAAAGTTTTCTGTGATTCTTGCAAAAACGAATTAACACATGACAAAGAGCTGTTATATGAAAATAGCGATGAAACCCTAATATATTTAAAAGATTTAGATCGAGGTGGTTTAAAATTTCCAAAACAGTGGATTGTAGATATATTAATAATCATGTTTAAATTGTTTACTGTTGTAATTAGTGAGATTTATGAACATATATTTTTAAGTGCAACAAACCAAAGACGCGTGTTGTGCAGTTTAAGTATTACTTACTGTGAAAATTTAAAAGTAAATGCAACAGAGTGCAATTGCGATACTAAAGGCGACAAAGTAACTATCATTAAAAAATGTATTTTTATTTTTTCAAACATTTTATTGAACAACTATAGAAAAAACAAAAGTGATGTCTCGCGGGAAACAAAAAAACGGAAGTTAAATACGTATAATTAATATATGCCTTACATATTATAGTTGGTAGAATGTTTCAAGCTTATTTTTATTTATATAGCCTTTAAGTTTTTTTTTGCATTTATGCGTAACAAGAATATTTTTTAATTTGTTGTTTAAATGTACTAGTTTACACTTGTTTGTTGTTTGATTATATAAACCTGGAATAAATACTGAAAAGATATGTCGTGAAAATTGTTGTGTTGCTTTGGTTTTTATTGACAAATAATATTTAAAAATTATTTGTATAACTGTACACATACTATATTGATCTATAATAGTCTGTTACAACATATAATAATAATTATTATTAAATAAAACGTCAAATACCGCACTGCTTTCCTATGCTGTTTAGCAGAATCTAGGACCCCATCCCCTCCACTCGTCTTCGTATGGGTCCGGCCCGGTAAGTATAACGTAGGCCCCGGTAAAACACAATTACATATTATGCAAAACTATACTTTTTACAAAACAATTGTTCAAACAAAAATTGTAAATAATTGCATAATATGTAATTGTGTTTTACCCGAAAAAACCCACTGGGTTTTTCGGGCTGGGGAAAATCATGCCAACCCTGCAAAAAAGTATTCTAAAGCCATGAGTGGTATAAAATCTTTCATTAATAAGAATTTAATAATTTTTTTCAATCTAGTGATTTTTACAGTTTTTGAAGTGATGCCTGTCAGTCTGTGAGTCTGTCTGTCAGCTAATGGATTGGCCTGAAAATGTATACCATCGTTTATAATATAAATTCAGAGAGCCTATTGATTTTTGGTTAAAATGGGGCAACCAGAAGTGGCACTTTACTCTTGTTTTTTCCGTTTTGTGGGGAAATTGTGTAATTGTTTAATAAAAATTAAATTTCATAGAACACAATTACATATTATGCAATTATTTACAATTTTTGTTTGAACAATTGTTTTGTAAAAAGTATAGTTTTGCATTTTTACAAAGATTTCCTTGGACCCAAAAATTAATAATAGGAATACAGGCAGACCCCGCCGTTTGCGGGGGTTACGTTCCAGAAGAATGCCGCGAAGTGCAAAACCGCGATGCGCAAGTAAACACATAAATGGGGTTAGGTTCCATTAACTAGATTTATTTATACTATGCAACCCCAAAACATTCAAACATTTTTGGCAGAAACGCTTGAGAAGACAGTAAAGCCTGAACTAAAATTCCATACGTAACATAAGTCTGCCACTTGAATCTAGAGCTTGAATGTCCATTTGTTTATTCAAGTTATAGTTTTACAATTTATTTCAGGTCCAATTTGGTAATAAGAGATTCAAAGGAATAGGCTTGATAAGTGTGTTTACAAGTTTGTGATAAATAATGTTAGTTAAGGCTTCATGACACGAACCGCATACGTCTGCCTTCTTTACTTAGTGTGTGAAAGTTGAAACGGTTAACGTTGGAGACTCCATTCTCGAACGAGCGAACGGCAAAGAAAAAGAAGCATATAGGTGCCCCGCATAAAATCAAATCAGCGAAACGCAAATCCGTGAACGGCAAGGTCTGCCACCCCGGGCGGGAAATAGGTTACCATGACAGCAGGTGGGAAATAGTCATTTCCCAGCCGCAGTCATGGCAACAGATTTTATTCGCATTGTATTATTATTATTAGCTTAACTACAGTTTTGAAAAACTGTAAAATCCATTTTTACAATTCCTGTTTACAATAAAGTGGTTGTGAATAGTATACATACCACGGTGAAAAGTTTCATTCCTGTCTCGAGGTAAAGTGAACCTCGACGCTTCGCATCTCGGTTAGCTACTTAATCTCTCAACAGTAATGAAACGCTTAATTTTATATTACGTAATTATCTATAACTTGTGTTAAAGAAGTTTTAGGTAAAACGTAGTTTTTGAAAAATGGCAAAATTCAATTTTTCCAAAAATAATGGGAATAATATTTTTTACAAACTGTTTTAATATTATGTAATTAACTATAACTTGTCAAAAGTTTTTTTAGGAAGTATCGTTTTTGAAAGTCACAAAATTACAATTTTACAAGCAGTAAAAGAAAGTTGTGTGATGACCTAATGACCACATCTAATTTTCTAAAGTGGCAAATCATTGAATGAAGGAATCCCCTTGAAGGAAGTCGCTCAGAATCAATGGACAGTGGAAACCCCTTACTGTAGAACATAATTTAATAAACCTACTATTAAGTATACATATAACCCCATTTACATAATTTACATGTTTAAAGAATGCTTATTTGCATATTTATAGGTAAATTACAAATTACTCAAGTATCTACCTTCTACCTAAAAATACAAATTAATATTCATTCAGATTTTTACATAGGATACCTAAATCTGAAAAATAGTGAATTTATCTAAAACCCAATAACACTTGAAAAAACCCAATAAAACCTAAAAAAACCCAATAAAACCCGAAAAAACCCATTAAAACCCGAAAAAACCCAGTGGGCAGATAATTTCTGAAAAAACCCAGGTTTTTGCCAACCCTGCTCGTTGCAGAAGGTCCTTCAAGCACCCATTTGTTCCTCAACTCGCCGCTACGCGGCTTGTTTTGGAATTTCAAATTCGTGCTTGAATAGATGCCTTCTGCAACTTGTATTTTAATATACTATTTTCTTAGCATGCGTTTCGTATAACACACTACTGATTGTTTCAAGAAGGTTGAAAGTGTGCAAGACAGGCCTTGGTCAGGACGTTCAAGAATGGTTTAAGGACTAGAAACCGCATTAAAGTTGTTCATCCTCAAATCCAAAACCTAATTTTTGCGAGCAAGGAGTTAAAACAAGTGCCAAAGTGTACCAAAACGGTATCCTTCAGAATGTTTTTGTGGCACTTAATCAGACTTTATGTAAGAACAACCCGTGTATATTCTAGCAGGAGTCGGTATTAGCACATTAAAACAAGGAGTATCCAGTTGTAGCTTTCAGACAACATTCCTAAGTTTATTAAGACTGAAGGTTCATCTTCTGAGAGTCCTGATCTCAATCCCTTGGTTTACAGAATTTGATCAGGATTAGAGGCTTGCAGAAAAATGCATTCTTCCATTGAATCTCTGAAATGCATTTTGTACAAAACTGTCAAAGAATTTTGACTGGTGCAATTAACTAATGAATGGCCAGGTCAGTTGCGAGATTGAATTCAAACACAGGGTGAATATTTTGAAATGTAAATAGTTAGGGTTATTCACCCATATTGTTATAACAAAGTGACAAATATATTTTCTAAATAAGAACTTTTATTGTACATTTGTGATAGAACTTTTGGGTAGACTAGATATACATCGTCATTTAGAGAAATAAGCTTCAACAATGCATTTTCTCCTGAGGTCCATTGACTGTAACTCGTCTTTAAACTAAATACAGTAAAATCCGGTTATAACGACATCGAAGGGACCGGCGAAATTTGGTCGTTATAGCCGAAGGTCGCTGTAACCGATGAGTGCAAAATAATTTAAGTCTTACAACATAATACATAATGCAACTTGCTTCCCGCAGACCCCTCTGCCGCGGGGGGCCCTGTGGCTAATTTTCTTATTTTTTCATTTTATAAACGCCTGCAGGAAAAATTCTCCCTATTTTTATTTTTATCATAATGGGATGCCCACGCAAAAGGAAAAGTAGTTTTGAATTGCAGGCCTTTAAAATCAAGCTGACATAGATTGTTTTGTAATGATATCAGTCATAGGGTAATTAAAGTGTCGAATTTCGGCTGATTTAAGTCAACTTAATACCGCCCGTAGTGTAAAAAAAATCTGGTGTGATACACGCATACAACTTCCTTTTACAGTGATCTTATAATTGGGCAAAAATTTGATTTTAAATTTTTAAGCATTTGTCAAAAATTTTCAAAAATTACAAATTCTACAAAAACGGTGCAAAATAGAGCGTTAGGTGAAGAGACAAATTTTCTCTAGAATTTTAAGCTGAATTCAAAAATGTAATAATATACTGGGTGTTCTATTTAAAATAGGAGTTAATAAAAAAAATAGAAAAAAAACGAAACCCATTTTAGAAGTATTCAACTGGAAAATCACCTATCTCACATTAATACACATTAAAAATGTAATAAAAATGAGAACTTTGAAAAAAATCGTTAGAGCCGTTTTTGAAAAAATCGAAAAAAAAACTAAAAAATCTGGTGTGATACACTCACACAACTTCCTTTTACAGTGATCTTATAATTAGTCAAAAATTTCATTTTTAATTTTTAACCATTTGTTAAAAATTTTCAAAAATTACAAATTCTACAAAAACGGTACAAAATCGAGTGTTAGTTGAAGAGACAAATTTTCTCTAGAATTTTAAGGTGAATTCAAAAATGTAATAATATACCGGGTATTTTATTTAAAATAGAAGTTAATAAAAAAAATTGAAAAAAAAACAAAAAAACCCACTTTAGAAGTATTCAACTGGAAAATCACCTATCTCACATCAATACACATTAAAAATGTAAGAAAAATGTAAAATTTAAAAAAAATCGTTAGAGCCGTTTTTGAAAAAATCGAAAAAAACTGAAAAATCACAAGAGTAAACACCTACTTTCGGTTATGCGATTTTCTTCAAAAGCTTGCTGTCTCATCTACATAGTACACAAAACTTATATATGAAGTTTCAATGCCATACCTCTTTTCCTTTTTGAGATATTCTGTTCACAGACAGACACACAGACAGACAGACAGACAGACAGACCAATGAAAAAAAATATGTTTTTTGGGATCAGGGGACTCTAAAACGTGAAGATCTGTTGAAAGCTCAATTTCGAATTTTTGGGGTGAATCCAATACTTCCTTTATAGTAGTAAAAGGAAGTAAAAATCACAAGAGTAAACACGTACTTCCGGTTATGCAATTTTCTTAGTACACAAAACTTATATATGAAGTTTCAACCCCATACATCTTTTCGTTTTTGAGATATTCTATTCACAGACAGACAGACAGACACACAGACAGACAGACCAATGACAAAAAAAATGTTTTTTGGGTTCAGGGGACTCTGAAACGTGAAGATCTGTTGATAACTCAATTTCGAATTTTTGGGGTGAATCCAATACTTCCTTTATTGTAAAAGGAAGTAAAAATACCTTAAACTAAGGAATCTAGCCAATGCTGAAATGCCACACGCAACAATAATGTAAACAACGCCCAAGGATTCTCCGTTCTTTGTGCCTGAAAGTCGTTATAACCAGAGAAAAATTCATTGAATAACAAATTTTCGTCGCAATTTCCGGATTCGTCGTTATAAGCGACGTCGCTGTATCCGTTTTTTTTTTGGGATTCCAAACAAATGACCACAATTCTGTCGTTATGTGCGGCTTGTCGCTATAAGCGGTGTTACTATAAACGGCTTTTATTGTATAATCATTCGAAGTACAAATTTTGATTTGGTTCTTTCCTGTTGGGTCTATTTGTAACCAAAATTTTGTTTTACAGCATACAATAAATAAACTGCTCAGTACAGGTCTAAAAAGTAGCTTCAGCACTGCGAAAACATTAAGTATTATAGTGCACCCAGAATGTGTAGTTCAAAACGTGACCACCGAACTTCTGTAGATGGCGCCAAGTGGACAAGCCGCCACTGTGCTAAAATGCTTGGAAATTTTGCAAAGTGGAAAATCGCCACCTTTCGCCAAAACCAAATAGCGCATGAAGGTGCTTGGGACCTTAGCAACAACTTTGCTCCCTTTCAAAATTTCGATATCTGTAGCTGTTCGAAAGTTACAGGCGATCCAGACAGACAGACAGACAGACAGACGGACGGACGGACGGACGGACGGACAAAACGTTCGCATAAGTACACTGAAGCTACTAATAAAGTATGGAAGATGAAATTGCAAGTTGTTCAGTTCGGCCGCTAATATGTATTGCTAAATTTTTATTAATAGGTTAATAACAATCTGTTCTTGTTGTAGGTGTGAAGGTATCAAACTTCCGTTGGAATTAAGGAAATATTTAAACAAGCATTATTAACTAAGAAACTATGAAAAATAAGTCTTGCACATCGCAGAGTATGAATAGCAATGAAAATTTTGATAAGCTATCAATTAAACAAGACATCGAATTAAAAGATGAAAATTATGACGAGACAATTGACAAAAGTAAGATAAATAATGCTTGTAGTGGAGAAAAACCTTATACTTGTTCGGTCTGCAAATACAAAACTGCAAGTAAAACTAGTTCTGTTAGACATATGGAGACTCATATGGGAGAGAAGCCAAACAGTTGCTCTGTGTGTGAATACAAAACCGCACATAAAAGTCTTTTAGTTTCCCATATGAAGACTCATTCTGGAGTAATGCCTTACAGTTGCGCTGTTTGTGAATACAGAACGACACATAAAGATTATTTAGTTACACATACGAAGACTTATACAGGAGAAAAACCATATAGTTGTTCTTTTTGTAAATACAGAACTGCACGTAAAAGTAGTTTAGTTACACATACAAATACTCATACAGGAGAAAAGCCATACAGTTGTTCTTTTTGTGAATACAGAACGGCACATAAAAGTAGTTTAGTTACACATACAAATACTCATACAGGAGAAAAGCCATACAGTTGTTCTTTTTGTGAATACAGAACGGCACATAAAAGTAGTATCGTTCAACATATAAAGACTCATACAGGAGAAAAGCCACATAGTTGCTCAGTTTGTGAATACAAAACAACATACAGATCTAATTTAGTTACACATATCAAGATTCATGCAGGAGAAAAGCCATACAGTTGTTCTGTTTGTAAATATAGAACTGCACGTAAAAGTTGTTTAGTTACACATATGAATACTCATACAGGAGAAAAGCCATATAGTTGTTCTGTTTGTGAATACAGAACTGCACATAAAAGTAATTTAGTTACACATATGAAGACTCATACGGGAGAAATGCCATACAGTTGCTCAGTTTGTAAATACAGAACAACACAAAAAAGTACTTTAGTTAGACATATCAAGGTTCATACAGGAGAAAAACCATACAGTTGTTCTGTTTGTGAATACAGAACGGCATATAAAAGTAGTTTAGTTACACATATGAAGACTCATATGGGAGAAACGCCTTACAGTTGCGCTGTTTGTGAATATAGAACAACTATGAAAGACAATTTAGTTTCACATATCAAGATTCATACAGGGGAAAAGCCGTATAGTTGCTCTGTCTGTGAATACAGAACAGCACATAAAGCTAATTTAGTTCGACATATCAAGATTCATACAGGGGAAAAGCCATACAGTTGTTCTGTTTGTGAATACAGAACCGCATATAAAAGTCGTTTAGTTTCCCATATGAAGACTCATACAGGAGAAATGCCTTTCAGTTGCGCTGTTTGTGAATACAGAACGCCACGTAAAGATCTTTTAGTTACTCATATGAAGACTCATACAGGAGAAAAGCCATACAGTTGCTCAGTTTGTAAATACAGAACAACACAAAAAAGTACTTTAGTTAGACATATCAAGGTTCATACAGGAGAAAAACCATACAGTTGTTCTGTTTGTGAATATAGAACGGCATATAAAAGTAGTTTAGTTACACATATGAAGACTCATATGGGAGAAACGCCTTACAGTTGCGCTCATATGGGAGAAACGCCTTACAGTTGCGCTGTTTGTGAATATAGAACGGCACATAAAAGTAGTATCGTTCAACATATAAAGACTCGTACAGGAGAAAAGCCACATAGTTACTCAGTTTGTGAATACAAAACAACACAGAAAGCTAATTTAGTTCAACATATCAAGATTCATGCAGGAGAAAAGCCATACAGTTGTTCTGTTTGTAAATACAGAACAACACAGAAACGTAGTTTAGTTAGACATATTAAGACTCATACAGGAGAAAATCTGTAGAGTTGCTCTGTTTATGAATACAGAACAGCACAGAAATGTAGTTTTGTTACAGATATGAGTTCTAATGCATGTCGTACATGAGATATCGTTTAGGAAGTAATTTTATTAGTTGTGAATGCAGTGCAGTGCAGAAAAACATTTTAGTAATCTTTAGAACACAATTTAAATATAGCGAATTAAGGTTTATAATTCAATTCTGAATAAATTTATGGTATAATGATAAAATGCTAAAATTGCAACTGTTTGTGTATTTTTATGTATGTAACAATATGTGTTCGTAGTTAGTAGTAAGTGGAGGCAGCTCAAAGTTACAATTCTCTGGTTCAGTTCCAGTAAATCTAGGTTCAAACCCCGGCCATTCCATTGTGATTCCCCAATCTTGCTTTGACAACCATGAGGTCTTAATGCCTAAAACCTCCTCAAAAAAGAGTGGCCGATACCCCTGCAGTTATAAATCTTCCTTCTAATACAATATCTCTGTACAAGTTCAATGAAATCATTAAACAAAATCAACATATTGTTATGATACATGATGCAGTATAATAAATCATAAGAAAGAAATATTAAAAAACTAATAAATTTGGAAGTTTACAATAATTAGATCTTGATGGGTGTAAAATTTCGAATATGAATAATGAAAGTAATTGATACAATGAAAGGAGCCATTTGATAGTGCGATATTGATTGAAATAAATAACTTAATGGTTGTATAAAATGTTAATAAAGAACAAACCAAGGTAACATTAGACAAACGTATTTGTTAATAATAATCAGAATGAATATCCTATAATAGTATTATTTTAAAATATAGGAAGTGTGCAATAAGAATTGTATCTAATAGGGATAGAAATTTATTTAGTTAGTTACTGTAAAACAACTCATAAAAACAGACATGTAATTTTAAAATAATCAATTTTAAGTAATAAAAAATAGAAATTATGCCTTAATTTGTTTGGTTTTGGTAATAACAAATTTAAAAAGGGCTTTAAACAAATCTACGGGGTTAAACAGGTGAAATATAAAAATGGAATTTATTGATACATCAAGTGAATGAAGAGAATATACAGATACAGTTAATTGGAAATATAGAATACAGAATGTTATATTGGTTGAAGAGATTTGGATTTATTCATACGTACAAGATATTAGTAGAGGTTGTTACAAGTTATTATTTGATTTGAATATTTTGTGAGCATAACAAGAGACGTCGGACTATCTGCAAAAAGGGAACAAAGTTAGATTTGGAACATCATAATTCATAATATAGCAACTTACCAGGAGTTAGTTCGTGTGACAGTGACATTCAGGAGGAACAAGGACTGGATTTTGGGAGCAGGGTAATTGATTTGACGGGACGAATGCAGTTGAAAGGATTCACAGACCATCATAGGTGTTGCTGTTTGTGAAGTGGGCAGTAGGTGTTGCGGTCTGTCGACGTCAGAATCCGGTATTGGTTGGATGTTGCTGCAGTGAAAGCAAGAGCAGTTATCAAGGTTTGTGTAGATAAGTTGAGAAAGTATTTTGAATAACTGTCAATAAAAGAAAGTGATAATATAAAGTTGATATAGTACTAACATAGGTGAATTGAATAATAAATGTGTTTATGTAAGATACAATTGTCAATTACCTGGTTTGATGAATTTTAAAAGTCAAGTTTGACGTTATATGTCATTGATGGTCAAATAATTTTGAAAATACAATTTTAAAACTTCAATTAATAGAGAACTAGATTTTGGTGAACCCACCCTGAAAATAAGAGCTCTCAATTTAAAAGCAATTATTGTTTGACATTTAAGAAATTGCATTAAGTAAGGCATAGTTCAACTGGTGAGCTATAGCACAATTTTAGGCTAGCATAACGTGGAGCTCATATCGTTAATACATAAATATAAAGTAGCACAACGTGGTGCATTACAATATATTTATTTAAGATCAAATAATTCCTCTGGTCACACTTCTCGAGAGTCCGGATACTGACACCTTAAACTGAAATAAATGTGTACCAACTTTTTTGAATTCTCAATGGTAAGTCCGAATAAATGTGGCCCCAATTAGAGAATAGCCGCTCGATTTGAGCAGATGAAGCTGGAATCATCAGTAGTTTCAGGGCTAAGATGCTTAAAAGTCCACATTCCATCTGCGCCATGTGCCAAAATACTAATGGTTTCTCAACTCCCTTTTCAAAAAGAGTTGCAAACATTTTTGTAATACCACTAAGAGGTGTGAGTGCAAAAGATAAACTCATTACGTCGAATGCCTGGTTTTGTGTTCTATTTGTCCCACTCTTCAATTCGTTGAGCATTCAGGTGTTTGAAAAGGAACCGATTTATTTTGGCTCTGAACTCGTTCAGTACATCTATGTTAAGCCACAGATTAACTGCATCAGCCACAGATGTTTCTGAATTTTGGGATACATTGATAAGGTCACAGATTGGGTCGTGTATTCTTAAATTTCTCTCAAGCTCGTCAATGAATTACACACTGAAAATTAGTTCAGTTAGTTTTGGTTTAATTTCTTTCTTAGTGGCTGCTACAATTTGTTTCAGAATATCGAGATTTTTCAAGAGATGTTTATACGAATCACTATATGAACACCATCGTGTTTCTGCTGGAAGTTTAATCCTATGCCCTTCTTTCATTGCAATTATTTTTTCCAAGTCAGGCTGCTTGAATTCTTTTAACATTAGGATAACATTTTCCACCAACCTTTTATCTAATGTCTTTCGCTAAGAGATTTCCGGTGTGACTATTAAAGGTATTATGCCACACAGTGTGCTTCAGAAGAGATCCAATTTTTATCATGGCACTGGCATTGTCCGAAACTACACCAAACATAATTACAACTGTTTTGGTATTACTGGCCAATTTTTTCCATCCATCACAGAATATTACCGATTCACTTTTTATTTTCATGGGGCCAGTGTCAGTGCACTGTTTATAACATTTCTCCAAAAGACTCGTACTTAACTTTTTACAGTTGGGAATTTTTTCGCAATATGCAGGGCGGATTGTCTTTATAAAGTTTTTGAACAGTGCTGATTACACTACAATGAAAGGAAGATTGCAGCCAAATATCACTTGAGCCAATGTTTCGGTGATTTTGTCCTCTTTGTTTTCTTGTAACTTATCTATGAAATCGGTGATTTTTAAATTTTTTTAGGGTATGAGCATCTGAAATCATACTTTTTCTGGTGTGTCAGGTGCTGTAGAGATGATAGTATTGTTAATTTTATCTATGTTACTAATGTCTAAGGAGCGGAATTGTAAAATTAAATGGCCAAGTGCATAAGGATACGCATAGAGTTTAAAGTAGAGGTGTCGCATTGCCGCTATCGCGTAATGTTATATCAGGCGCTATACTCCAAATGAGGCTTAGTACGATTGCTTTTCTGTGTTGCAATTAGCATTTTCCTTTTCTTGCGTTGTAGATTTTGATTTTTCGTTTTCCTTTGTTTTCTGATAGAACATTATTTGATTTTTTTCGATCAATTGGGATTGGAGTTTTGCACTACAAATATAGATTTAAAATATATATCCATAATTAAATATTTTGACAATGCGCACCTTAGTGTCTGTGTGTTGAAAAATTTAAAAACATTTGAACCCCTAATAGGACCAATTTTACCGAAGAAAATTCAGAAAAATTGTTATTATTCATTTAAATTGAATTACTCTATTCTATTTAACACTTAAAAACTTAGGTACCTTACCTACCCATTATTTTGTTTCCATACATTTATTTTTAAATCCAAATAAGTAAATATAACTTATTCGAAATAAAAACATATTGCACCTACAACTACTATTGAAAATTACAATTGTATTATGTTTTATATTTATCCACTTCTACCCAACTCCATCTACGCTACTGAACTGTGCACAATGCTTATCTTTTCTAATATATACAACAACTTTTGCTGAGTCAGCTACACAAACAACATGCTCGAAATACCTACGCACTTCATTGATTTGTGATGGTCTACTATCTTAAACGTCCAGTTTCTTATCGCTATGATTGTCCGGTGTTTAAAAAATATAAAACGTGATTTAACATTTCTTTGATATGTAATTTAACTTTTTTTTGCTTTGTTTAAGAAGGAAATTCAATGTACTGCCTCGTAATAAATTCAATAATAGTATTCAAACTATTCTACCATTTAATTTTACAATTCCGCTTCTTACTAATGTCATTATCAGGTGAGCATTTTCACCAGCTGATGATGTCAACAAAGTGAGTGCATTCCTTTTTTGAGCGCTATTAGAGCTAGCCGTCGACGCAACATTATTAATAATAATCAGGTATGTCTCATTTACTGAATTATACATGCGACTACTGACACCGATTCCACTTTGGCTTCGGGACTTCGGCATGCGCAAAACGTCAGGTGATGTGACGCACAACAATTAAAAATAAATGCGTTCTTTGCTTAAATAATTTTTACAATTTCCATATGACAAAAAACTATTGACAAGTGGTAATTATAATATTTGTGGACGTATTAAAATGGTTGCAAAGTTCATATTATAACCTTTGATTGGTTTTTCAAAATCATAAACTTCTCAATCGAAAAATCAAGTTTATGTTGTGTAACAGTCTTGTCTTATCAAAATTTGATTTTTGTGAGTCAGTATATGGTTCTTGCTTAGATGCACGAGACAAGTCTACGATACAGAAAGTGTACGCTTAACATTTGGCATTAAAAGATTTGAAAGAGTTTTGCACAAATTAATCGGTTTAATATGAGCAACAGATGTTACTTGCATGCTGCCTCCCTCTATCACAAAGTGGTCGCTGCTGATGTCCACCATATCTGTATATAAATTTAAGATTTAGGGGTAACATTAATATACCTTTACTCTCAAGTGAGCAAGGTAAGATGTTTTTGTATACAGTATTGCAAAACTTTACGACTTGCCCCAGGAAATTAAAACGCTACCACTTTCTAGGTTTCAGTGCCGGCTCAACAACTACTTCTTTATCCAATTACACCTGCTGCAACTTAATGAGTGTTTTTTCTCTTCATCTTTTGGATTGTTGATTTCTAGACTTACCAGTACAGTGAAATCTCCCATAAGCGGACACGCACGGTGCCAAAGTTTTTGTCCGGTTATTAGAGGCGTCCGCTTAAGGGAAAAATCCATTTTTATTTTTAAAAAAGTTGTATTATGCAAAGGTATACACGCTAACAATACAGATAGGAATAATAAAATAATTGAAACAAAGTTATGTAATAGTTGTTACAAAATCTAAAATACTCGTTTGCCGTAAAGGTTTTTTCTGACTTTTTTTTTAAATGGAATTGAAAGATGGTAAAACTAAATAGAAGCAAGCATATTTATTAATTAAAAAAGAATATAAGATTTGGAAGGAAATAGTTTATTTTAAATAATACAATTGACAAGGAGTTACATTGGTTTGAGTATTGCCAAGTGCTGGGTTCGTTGAAAGTGTTCTGAAGACAAGAAGATCTATTGGGGGAAGATAGCAGAGGGACTACTGGATTCAAGGTATTCTGTTGGTTACTGACGACAGAGGTTGGTGAACTTTGGAGCTAAGGAAGAAGGATATTAATTGGAGATCGACTGTGACAGCTAACTTGCCGTGAAGCTGTATGAAGGAGGGATTTTCTGGGAGGTAGCAGTGGCACGAGCAGAGTAGAACGGGGTCTGTCCTGGTAGCAGCCAAGGGTTTGACAAGTTGACAGCTGTTGTCAGTAGGCAGTACATCACAGCAGGACTAACTAGGGGTCCAAGCTGCTAAAGTCAGGAGGAGTACTATCTTGGAGGTGATGTTGTAGCAATAAGAGTGGAAGCAGTGAAAGGTGGGTCGTAGTTTTGTTCTATCAAAGCTAAAGTAAATAAAAGACAATTTAAAAAGTGCAATAAACTTAAGATAAGTAACGTAGAATATAAAAGTCAATATAATACAAATAGAATTGAGCATTTGTCATATTTGAATGAGATTAGTTATAGAACTTTGTTTTACATAAAAGGTGACAATGTCATTACACAATTGAAAGTCATTCTTAAAATAAAATTTAATTAACAAGCAACTAGATAATCGAACCATCCCTGAAAGAGTCTCAAAGCGCTATCAATTTTAATAATTAAATAATATTAAAATTCAAACGAAACAACTCAAATTAAAAATAAGAGCAGCCAGTACATAAATAATGTCGCAAGCAACATGGGGCAAAATAAAGTAGTAGGGCCAATTTGAAATAGTAATTGATAAATTGTGATTTAAGAGAGAGGCTTGTAAAAAGCAATCAGAATTTAAAACGTCATAGTTGATTTCTTTTGAAATCTTATATTATAATAGCTGATGCCGCCGGCCGACCGTAAGCATTGGCGCGCGCACATGCCGATCGTAAGCGCGAGTGGCGCCGGCACACGCAGCATGAAGGGCCTGCATACTATCAAGTGGCGCGCGCACATGCCGACCGCGCACAAGTGGCGACGCAGCAAGCATTTGTATTGTTAATGCTGGCAGGGCCGGACGTCAGCTGGCTACCAGCTTAAGCAAGCATTCTAGTTTAAAAATATAACTGGACAGAAAAATCAATGATAAAGTCAATAAAGCTTATTATAAAGGTTAATTGTTGAACGAAATACAAATATTTACAATTTATATAAGAGTAAACCCATTTTGCAAAGTTAAATTAAAAATATGGCTGATAAAAGAATTACACGGAAAAGCAAGAAGACTAAAGAGGAAAAAGGTGAGCGACAAGTAGAGGTGGAAGCAGTAGCAATACAAGAAGAGATGGAAGTAGTAGCGAGTGGTGCTGCGGTAGAAGTGGAAGAAGTACAGCAAGAGATAGGAATACAAGGAGATCAGGTAAGAGTACAAGAAGAGGAACGAACAGGAAAACAAGATGAGATGAAACAATTCATGGTAATGATGCAACAAATGATGCAAGAAAATTTACAACAGTTAAGTAAGAAAGAAGCAGAGGAAAAAAAAGAGGCTGAGGAAAGAAAGAAAGATGCAGAGGGAATGGAAAACAGATTGCAGGTTTCAATACAGAATACTGCTGAGAAGCTAATAGAAACTGAAAAGAAAGCAGAGGAAAGAGAAAGCAGATTACAGAGATCAATTGGGAAAACTGCAGAGGAAAGTAAGAAGGATGCTGAGGAAAGCGAAAGTAGATTACAGGCAGCTATTCAGAACCCTGCAGAGAAGTTGCAAAATTAAAAAGTCCATGCAGAAAAGATGGAAAAATCAATGAAGGAGTTAAAAGAAGAATTTCATAAGGTTCAACTCGAGAATAAACAAGAACTGCAAGTACAAATAAATAACATTTGTTTAACACTAGAGAGCTATAAAGATGAAGTTAAGAATAAGGTGAGAAGGGAAAGGTAGGAAGAAAATCAACAACTAGAGGAAACTTTAAAACAAACCAATTCGATAAAAGTTAGAGAGGAATAAAGAAGAGTTGGAAGGAAAACTAGAGGGGATGAAGTCAACGATAGAAGATAGAATAAAAACACAGAAAGAGTGTATGGACGAAAGAGTTGATCTAATTAAAAGAAAGGTAGATCAACACAGAGTGGAAATGCAAGGAGAAATTCATAACAACACAAGAAAAGTTAATTTGCCAACTGAAAACAATTCAACGAAGTTTAAGGAGGTGGAAGGTAGGTTAAAAATAATACAAGAGGGCACATAAATTTTAAATGGCAGTCAAAGAAGTAATTATATGGGAGTTCAAACAGAGATGTTATCTATTTTTGAAGGTAGAATAGGAGAACAACGTATGACGTATCTAGTAAAATTAGATGATATTATTAAGACAGTATATGATGAAAATAAGAGGTTACAGATAATTAACATGACCTTAAGAAATCATGCAGATGTCTGGCATAGTATTATCAAATTAAAATATAATTATGAATAATTTAGGAAGTTATTTATGGATCAGTACTGGAATAACGCACATCAGGCTTGAGTTAGGACTCAGTTAACAACAGGAAGATATTTGGAAAGAGATAGTACACCCGAAATGTATGTAATACATAAGTTCAACAGAGCACAGCATTTAACACCGAAATTGGCTGAGGAAGAAATAATCCAACATTTATCCCGACATTTGGAAGGAGAAATTACAAAAGCTGTAGCAGTTCAGAACATCAAAACGATGAAAGACTTTTTAGAAATAGTAAGGAATTACGATATGGCTATTGTTAATAATAGGGACAACAACAGAAAAGAAGGTCCATATTTTCAAAATTATAGTAAACGAAAGTTTGAGGAGTTACAACAAAGTAAATTTAATTTTGACAGAAATAATTATAACAATTTTAGAACAGGTGAAAGGAATTTTAATAATAACTACAATAGGAATCTGGATAGATGAAGTAACAAGCAATACAACAATCAGGGACGGATGGGCTGGGGTTTACCGGCCCGGGAAATAACCCCAGACCGGCCCAAGGTATATATGGGCAAAATTTTTTTTTCTACGACCGGGAATAGACTTCGGTTTCTATAGCATCAAAATTGTGGCAGAAGTATAGTATATTACTTTATTTACAACCATATATGTAATGTTAACATTACTGACCTCATTTGAGTGCGGGAAGTCGTACATTTCCACCCGCTACTTCCCGCACTCACTTCCCTTACATATATGGTTGTAAATAAAATAGTATACAAACCTCGACAGGAAGTTTCCTTAGTCTCGAGATAATAGCTGATTTCGACGCTTCGCGTCTCAATCAGCTGACTAATCTCTCGACAGTAATAAAACACTTCCCATCTCGGGCTGTAAAATACTATTTATGTTTGTTTAAGATATTTAATATTATGTAATTGAGTATTTAGTTTTAATAAATATTAATATTGTTCACATTTAAAATACTTTTTTTTATAACCATTTAAAAATGAACAACTTTCGTCACGTTTTACCCCAACCGAAAACGCCAGTTCCGGGACCAGTGACAGAATATCCCATAACGTTAACTTTCGTCTCTAGTGACGAAAGTAAGTAGTTGCAATTTCAGATATCAAATGCATTCTGCCATATCCAATTGTAATTTAATTTTACAAAGTACAATGGAAAAACATGATTTAGCACAAAAATGTGTAAATTTACTTTGTAAAACGTAATAAATGCAAAATACAGTTACAAAAATTAACACGAAATTGGCAGGACGTCTCATCAAGTAGCCTTGCTTTCGGACGGTAGTGTTTTAGTGCAGTAGTAGTGAACCATGGTTATAGAAAAAGTATAGTGTTTTTTTTACTCGTCGAAAAGCATTTTCTGCAACTTGAGAACATTATCAAACTCGGCTACGCCTCGTTTGATAAACTGTTCTCTCGTTTGCAGAAAATGCTACTTTCGTCACTCGTTAAACAATATACTATTAGCATACAACGTATATCATACTTTTTACTCCTACTCATTTTATCTATGTCCAATTACATACAAATAAAAATAAGTTTTCAAAATGCTCGGTGTATTACTCTAATTATTTCAAAACTATGAAACTTTTTCGGCTGATATAATAGTAGATTATGCAATGAGAGAGAGAAATTGCACTGAAGCAAAATATCATGCTCTCCGAGTTGCATATACTATTTTTTTCACGTTGCAGGAAGATTTAAAACGAAAACCCGTTTTTTAAACGTCATTTATTGACATTTTGGTTACAATTATTTTAAAATTAGTAGCCTATGGTAAATTTTAAAGTTGGTGGTACTGTAAGTCATTATGACATACCTAATTGTTCTGTCAGTCATAATGAAAACTCCATAGGAAAATTTTTGTCTTATTTAGGGCCGATTCTACAATCCAAGGATAAAGTTATCCCGGGAATAAATACCCTAGAAACGATTGTTGTAACAAAGAAAACTATGACAATTATACCTCGGATAGCTTATTCTAAGTATATACTTGCATTGTAGAATCGGCCCTAAGTCTCTAGGAAGTAAATGTTTCTTTTCACTACCTTCCTGGCAAGTGATCCTCACACTGTCTGATTTGAGGGATGTAGGAAACTTTTACAAAAATTGTTACAGTTTCCATGACAATGTAGGTATACTCTGTTCACGAAACTCCTGGGCTGTCAAAAATAATTGTTTTAAAATTTCTTGAGTGTACTTATAATAGTCACTTTTTTATGGATTGTACTTCAAATCTAGTGACTAAACTAGTGATAAATAAAGATAGGTTATGTTCGATGGTTTTATGTCGAAAGTAGAAAAATATTAAACAGTTACAAATTGGAAATGTAAGTATTGAATTTTACGCCAAAACGCACCTAGGGCTGTAGTGATACAGAAAAGGAGAGAGAATAAGAAATTTATAGTGGATACTTTTATATTTCCACAATCAGTCTGTTGCTTCAGAATCTGAAGAGAATTCCATGTCGGACTCATCAGTATCAGATTCAGTTAACGATATTATGACTGGAGGAATATCCGCCACACTGCAAGTGCCCATGTATTTTATCCAGTCATTTTTAATAAGTGTTTCACAATGAGCAATACTGTTCTTCCACATGCTCTGTAAAACTACTGAGAGCTATACGCCATAACTTGTCAACATTATCTTTGGATGAAGGTTGGGATTCTATATGCGTGTTTTTTGCAAATGTCCATGCTAACTCTATGTGATTATACTGGCACTGGTAAGGAGGCAGTCTAAGAACGGCATGCCCATGTTGGGATAGAAACTCATCAACAACATATGAATAACATATTTTTTGTTGGTGGTGTTAATCAGTGACCTTATAATTTCTCAAAGTTGGTCTTTGGTGCATTTTAAAAAAGATACTTCGTTGATAGAGACAATTACAAATTGAAATGTCACTTTGACAAATAAATCAAGTTTTGAAATTTGGAAGTTTAAAAATTTTGCAGTGTTTCCAAATGTGAAAGTAGAAAGTTACCAACGAAATTTTAAATTTGCTGCCAACTTAAATATAATTATTACAATTTGACAGCCCAGGAGTTTCGTGAACAGACTTTACTTACTTTCCTAGAGAAGTGAATGACTTACATCCCGCATTTACTATAACTGACGAGATGTCATGTTTGCCATTTGATTAACATGAAGAAAACCATTATCGCTCGTACTATTATCCATCTTTAAACAGAATACAAGCACAAAGCTCACAAAACAGCACTCGCAATTGTATTCGCGCTTTTTTCACAGTGCGTTTATAACTGTCAAACAAAACGTCACAGCACTGTAACGACGCCCCAAGCTCCGAAATAGGCTACTAGATATAACTTACAAAATGTAATAATGTTACGCTATTACCATTTATTTTACATAAGAAAATATTGGTAGTGAAAAAAATTATGTACACAGGATGTAGGAAGATTTACACCTTGCTGGTCCTCGGTAGTGTAAATCTTACCTACATCCCTTGTAATAGTATATTACATACCGAGGTGGGAAGTGTTTCATTACTGTCGAGAGATTAGGTAGTTTACCGAGACGCGTAGCGTCGAGGTTAACTTTATCTCGAGACAGGGATGAAAGTTTCCACCGTGGTATGTATACTATTTTATTTGCAATCATCTAATTTTAAAAATAACTACAATTGAATTCTGAATAATAGATATCTTGATGTAGCTAATATTTTTGTTACCATGAAAACAACCCACTCAATGTTTTGTTACCATGGAAACACCCCACTCTTCAGGTATGTAATATTTTTCGGGGTATGTAATAATTTCCTGGCTAGTTTCAAGTAATCATCTAGTTCCCAGCTGTTGTCATGTCATGAAATTGACACATTACAATGTGATTGCGAATAATAGTATATTACATACCGAGGTGGAAAGTGTTTCATTCCTGTCTAGAGATTAAGTAGTTAACCGAGACGCGTAGCGTCGAGGTCAACTTTATCTCGAGACAGAAATGAAACTTTTCACCTTAGTATGTATACTATTTTATTCGCAACCACTTTATTCTAAACAATAATTGGAAAAATTATTATATTTTGATACGACAGGTAGTGACGCGCATGAATGGATGAACAGGATTCCCAGTGTCCCTACCTACACAGCGGTCGGCAATTGATTCATTTCCAACCTCTGCGATGGCAATCACTTTTCCGACCGGTTGGAAAGTTGCAAATTGGGAATAGCTCATTTCCCAACTTTTTAAAAGTCAGTAATGATCTTATTACATATATGGTTGCGAATAAAAGCTTTTTTAACGTGAAATAGAATATTTTCTTGTGTTTTAGGTATCTGAGGGTGGTATTAAAAAAAATGTAACTCATCTACATTGGGTCGTTAAAAATGGTTAAACTCAAAAAACTCAGTCTGAAGATTCTTGCTCACGTTCATATGATTTGGATGTAGTATTATTACTTATAGCAGCTATAACCTCAACTTCACAGAAGTCGTTCACAGTTTCTGTTTTTCTCTGAGCGTCGATATGAGTCTTATATAGTGAATGCACTACAGAAACGCGATTCGCTTTTTTCGGGGTAGGTTTCAAAACATTGTGCAGAGATACGCACTTCCTCGCTTCTTCGTTCATTTTACGTCTTTTTGTCTCGCGTATTTTTTTCGCTCCTTTGATTTTTTTACTATTGTCTTTATCATTTTAATATACTAACAAACTAAACTTCCAACTACTCGAAAAACTACAATCACTCCGTTAGAAAATAAGCTTGGTCTAACTTGCGCGACAGTTATTCACTAATTGTTTTCGCAAAAGAAAATAATTTCTGTTGCGGTTTTGATAAGCGATGCCCACTAAACTCCGTAACCAAAAGGAGAAGCCCCGTATTACAGCAAACCGGTTTGAATAACTTGGTTAAGTTACACCTTTCACCTCTCTGATTTAGTCAATCCAAAAGGTTGTTGACCGGCAACAGAAGTACAATTCAGTATATTTAATTTTCCGATAAATCCAGATTTTCAAAAATGGTCGCATATACCTAATTGTATAAAGTAAATGGAAATTATACTAGGCGAGTTTTTTAAAATGTTACAAGGCGATATCTTTAAAGCGGATTAAAATATTTTGATGAAATTTTGGTGGGGTGATAGGGAGATTGGGGGACATATTTAAACATATTTTTGACATTTATCCCCTCTCTCTGTTTGAGGGGTGGGAGGTAACTTTGAAATTTTAAAATTTGACGCTGTACTTTGATTTATAAAATTCGAATCTACGTAAAAAACTACGTAGGTGTACATTTTTTTTATTTGATTTTGAACGAATCCGCTTTGCCTGCTTATTAGTGAAAAAGAGTGAGAAAGTGATTGGAAGTTGAAGGGGGACATTTCGAACAAATCCTCAAGCATGACAAACGATAAATAAGTTGAAATTAAATAGTAATTTTTTTTTATTTTATAACCTCAAATCCGTAACCATAACCAAATAAAAAAATATTTGTGCCCATACATAGTTTTTTACGTAGATTTGAATTTTATAAACAAAAGTACATCATCCCATTTAAAATTCTAAAGTTACCCCCCACCCCTCAAAACAGAGAAATGGGGTAAATGTAAAAAATATGCTTAAATATGTTCACCCATCTCCCTATCACCCCACCAACATTTCATCAAAATATTTTAAACTGTTTTCAAGATATCGGCTTGTAACACTTTAATAAACTCACCTAATATAATGAAACAAAAAGTTTCAGTCACCTTTTATAAAGGCCGCGGCCCAAATTGGACCAATTGGACCGGCCTTTCGGGAAATGTCCAGAGCTCCCGATGGTCCCATCCGTGCCTGACAACAATAATAACTATGAAAGGAACTACCAAAATAGAAATGATTGTAATAATCAAGATAGGAAGAGATAAATGCAATGATGACAAGAATAAGGAAAGAATGAACCAAGAAGACACAGGAAATAAATATCCTAAGCGTCAATACATAAATACAGTATATAACAGTGAATATGACCGAGCAAGACCCATGCAAGAAAATCGGGTAGAAGAAGCTGAGGTTTATGAAGAGCCCTCAGAAGATAAAAAAACTTTTAGTTAATTTGATTAAGAACCTCACGTATTTTAATACTAACTATGAAAATGATTGAACATTTTTACTTGAAGAGGAAGAAGAAGAATATCAAATTTCAACGTTACCATTTATAAAAGTTAATTTAAATAATAATGAATATTTAGCATTAAAAGATAGTGGTTGAATGGCCTCATTAATAAAAGAAGATATAATTTTAAAGAATTTAGATGTATTATAAAAGAACATAGTTGTAAATAAAATAGATTTGCTATCTGCAACCAAAAGGAAAATATCGACTAACCGAATGTTGAATATTAAAATAACTATTAATCAATGGGAAGGCGTTGTTAGATTGTTGGTAGTTAAAGGCCTAAGTGTGGATATGGTATTAGGTATTGATATAATTCAACAATTGGGAATTATTATAAATGGAGAGCAAAGATGCATTCATTTAAAGGAGTTAATTCAATCTTGGAACAGTACCAGAAGTGGCTGCCAAGAAAATAAGTGTTACCAATCAAGATTATTGGAGACTCATTGAAATGTAATGAAGGTAGAATAATTATTTAATAATAATGTAATAGTGAATACGAAGAGTGATTATAATGATAGAGGGGTATTGTTGAATCAGTTGAAAATAGGTGAGAAGAATCTACAATTTAAGGGCCGAATATTAGAAATAATTAACAGAAATAAAGAGATTATTAATGAACAAGTAGGACAAGCACATATATATATATATATTCACATATTGCAGGTTGATGAATCAAAAAGTTTTCATAACAAATCTTTTCCTATTCCTTTTGCATTAAGAGGACAAGTTAAGTAGGAGATACAAAGAATGGTAAAAGATGGAGTAATAGAATCTTCAAAAAGTAATTTTATCAATCATTTAGTAGTTGTTAAGAAACGTGATGGTTCGTTTCGTTTACGTTTAGATGCACGCAGAATCAATCAAATAACAAAGCCACATAATGAATCTCCACAAACGATTGATCGATTGTTAAATAGAATTTGGGATAAAAAGATACTTACAAAGTTAGATTTAAAGAATTCGTTTTGGCTTATTCCATTACATGAAGAGTCGATGAAGTATACAGGTTTCAGTATTGATGGGGAAATTTTTCAATTTAAAGTGGTACCATTTGGTCTTTCTACATCTTTTGCTGCACTTATTAGAGCAATGCAGAAAATTTTAAACCAATTTGAAGACTTTTGTGTACATTATATTGATGATATCTTATTGTTTTCTGAAAACGAACAACAACATTTAAAGCATTTAGAAATTGTGATAGAAATATTAAATAAAAACGGGTTAAAATTGAATCTTTCAAAATGTGAATTTATGCAAGAAAATGTAACATACTTGGGATATGAAATAAGTAAAAAATGGAGTCACTATAAATGAGAAACGTCTTGAGGAAATTAAGAATTTACCTCGTCCGAAGAATCTAAAGAAGTTAAGAGGTTTATTAGGTGTTTTCAATTATTATAAAAGGTTTATAAATAACTACTCAGGGTTGACGTTACCGTTGGTACAGTTATTAAGAAAGGGTGTTAAGTGGACATGGAACGAAGAACGAGAAAAAGCATTGAATAGATCAAACAGAGGTTTCATAAAGGGTTATTATTAAAATATCCGAGAAAAGTTTGTACTTCGTACGGACGCTTCCGATCAAGCAATTGCAGCTGAGTTAATACAAATGCAAGAAGGGATAGAGGTACCAATATGTTTTATTTCAAGAATACTAAACGGGTATGAAATTAGATACACCATAGCTGAGAAAGAAATGTTAGCAATCATATTTGCAATTAACTAACTTAAAGTTTATTTAACTGGAAGCAAATTCGACATTGAAACAGATAATTCAGCAATTTCGTTCCTGGACAATAAAACTTTTCATAATGATAGGTTATACAGATGGGCATTGTACTTGCAACAATATGAATTTGAAATTAAACATAAACCAGGAAGATTAAATGTAGCTGCAGACTTCTTAAGTAGAAAAGATTTACTAAATTATGAAAAGCCAAAACAAATCTTAATTGGTATTGAGAAAATTTATGAGGAAGGAAGATTGTCAAGACAAGAAATTTTAAATAAACAGACGTTAGAGGAAATTCAAGAATTAAGAAATTTAGTATTGCAAAGTCAAGAGAATAATTTGTAACATAAAAATAACTTGGGATATGTTAAGAATGATACGAGAATTGCTGTAACGGCGCGTGTCCTAAAATTTGTAAAATTTCGAGGCCATCAGCTTCACGGCACTTTTGCCGAAGCCGTCCTAGAAATCACACGCATTTCTGCGGTACCTAAATTTTCTGAAGGGCTGCTCACAAGCATGTTTTAAGCACCCTAAATTTTACCTTTTTAATACTAGAAACCGACCAACCGGTAAGAATAATTTTGTTGTTATTAAACTTCACTAATTAGTGGCGTGAAGGTTTCTAGTTTGGGTCAAATTTGAAGCCACGTTCAAATAAATTCCAACCGCATCTACCCATCCATGGGCGTCCTAATGGCCGTTTTCCATAAATGAAACCAAGGTGCTGCACGTTCCGAGGAGCGCCTACATAACTGATTATCGTGAAGATTGGATGCGCCAGTATTTAGAGCAATTCGAACAAAAGGACAGATAAGTTTTAACTTCCACATTTTACATCGTTTCGCATTATTAAAACCATGTCTAGCAAATACTAATAACAACCACATTAAACTCAAATTACCCCTCAACCTGACTTTTATTTAACCTACTACCTGCTTCCGCAAGGGTAGCTGCCGTCGCATATAAAATAAATAATTTTGGTGTTACAAATTAGAAAGGATATCAAATTAAAGAAAACTTGTTAGTAAAGGTTATGGAAAATAAATAGTTGGTGGTTTTAAGTATGGAAGACATGTTGGAAGTTGTTGAGGAAATTCATACAATATTTGGACATTGTGGAGCAAGAAAAACTTGGTTAATGTTTCGCGAATGTTTTTATAGGAAAAATGACATCAAATTAATTAAACAATTAATACAAACTTGCCAAATTTATCAGTATGCGAAAGAAAAGAATTTTAAAAAGCAGAATATTGTTAAGAGTATTAGAGTAAACGAACCGATAGAACTGGTAGCTATTGATTACTTGGGAAATTTAGTTACAGGATAGTAGGGATACAAGCATATTCTGATTATGGTAGATGCGTTTTGGAAATTTATAAAATTATATCCAGCGAAAAACAGTAATACAAAACATGTTATTAAATCAATTGAACATTTTGAAGAACAGTCGGTAGGTAAACCAAGAAGAATATTGGCAGACAATGCAACATATTTTAGAAATGCAAGATTAATCAATAATTTGGATAGGAAGGGAATAAAGATTTGTTTTTTTAGTATAAGACATCCTCAAAGTAATATTGCAGAATGGTGCATTAAAGAGGTGATCAAATATTTAAGAATACTAACACGTGAAAATCATAATAAATGGGTACAATATTTGTCAGAAGTGGAAAGTTTTATAAATAATGTTCCGAATACAACAACGGAGATTAGTCCAATTACTTTGTGTAAACAAGTAATGCCAGCTACACATTGGAGGAAAGAACAAAGTAATGTTGAAATAATGCAATTGTTAGAAAGAACTAGAAGAAAATTAAAGACGATTCACGACAGACACGAAGAGAAGCAGAATAAAAAAATATTAAAACGGGTGCAATTTCAAATAGGGGACTTGGTAATTGTAAAGAAAAATATGTGCAAAACCTTTATATGCATATGAAGGACCTTATAAAATACAGAAACTATTTAATAATAATAACACGTATGAGTTAATAAATGAGAGAGATGGACGAATAAGGGGGAGATTCTATATTATATAACAATGATTTATGCATACATTGCATAAAAGAACGTTAGTATTGTAAGAGTTGTTTGTTCAAGAAGTTAAATATTTTTCTATGGAAACAAAATTAATTTATAATTATTATAAAGTTTTTTTCAATGAGAATGTTATGAGTTATTATTGGTTGTTCGGATAAAAGGGAAAATTAAGAAAAGAAAATTTAAAAATAAATGGTATTTATTTTGAATATATTTGTTATTTGAGGAAAAATATGTTATGGTACACTAAGAGCAGTTTTGGCTGAAGGTTAAATGTATAAATAGAATTTGGAAAATCAATGCAATCCATTTTGAAAAATTTAAAACGAATAGCTGTTTAAATTAAGTTTATTAAAAGAAATTTAATTTGAGACAAATTAATATGAAAAGGATAACTTTTGAGTATTCTATAATGGTTTTGGAATTTAGAAAGTAAATACATGCTTGTATCACACATGACAAATGTAAATTCTATTGAAAAAATATGTTGAAGTAGGTAAGACCAAAAATTAATTTAATTTATAGTGCTGTATAAACCCCTTTACAGATTTTTTGTATATAAAATCGCATGACCTATACACTGGAAATTTACAAAGATTAGATGCCAATGTAAATCGAAAGTTTACAAAAGTATTTAATAAGCTCCCGGTTTTTCAAAATTCTGAAAACTGAAGTCGAAGCGTAGTCAAGCTAACGTATACAATAGACGAGCACGAGTGTTTCCTAACAGTAACAGCCGGGCTGCACGGAGAACGCGCACTGCAGTCCTGTATTTCGTCCAGTTTTGTCAACAACGTCGACCACGCCACACAGTTATCAGTAATAATAATCAGTGCTGTCATAAAAATGGCTAGAGCGATTAACAAAATTAACAAAAAATATTTTTTGTATTCGCTCCCCAAACTGGTTACTTTGGAAACTGTCTAGGATCCTCAAAATGGCCATTTAGAGGCCTTGTACTTAAAGTCGTCATGGCAACATTTTAGCGGACTCAAACATTAGTTGCCATGACGACTTTAAGTACAAGGCCTCTAAATGGCCATTTTGAGGATCCTAGACAGTTTCCAAAGTAACCAGTTTGGGGAGCGAAAAATACATTTTCGCGCGGCCTCCTAATATAATGCCGCGTTAATGGTAATTGAAACTTCATATTATAATGTTTGGAGAGCTAATACAAAAAAACGTATGCAACACGTCCTCAAATGGCTTTAGAGGACTCATCTTCATATTACGGACTCGGCTGCGCTTCGCTCCGCCTCGTCCGGAAACATTACGACTCGTCCCCTAAAGCCTTGCTTTGAGGACTAGTTACATAAACTACTATTATATGTTATACGACTTATAATGAACGAAACGGAAATTAAGTAAGATTTCAATGAGATTTTTTAGAGTGTGTTAGTTTTAGTTAACTGAACAATCTAAAGGAACATATTTTTCTTTAACATTAGCAAAAACTAAGTTTTACATTTTTAAAAATATTTTTCAATATTTCACATACCAAGACTTGATATTAATATTCAAATTGTTTTATGTGAAGACTAAAGGTTTATAATTGGAAAAATAATATAAAATGTTAATTACTCATTTAGATTTTCTATTATTTACCGAATAGTAATATGTCCGCATAGTTTTTACGTATTTGATGCAAGGCCCCTTTTAAGAGAAATATTATTCAATGATAACTAATATCTATTTAAATGGCTTTTAAAAACTTTAATCAAGCCCTGTTAATGAATTACTGTTACAAAAATCCTGTAAATGTTCTTTTACAGTTGTCTAAATGAAGAGATTTTTCTTTGACCAGTTTACATGTTCTAAAAAACACCATTTTCCAAATAAGTAACAATCACTTGGTATATATGATAGGGGCTAAATAATTTTTTAGGCAAGTACAAATTATCGTCGTAACAAGTTTTTTCCAAAAATCAAAAATAGATATGATTCCTACTTTTTGGCGGTCTCTGTATATATGCAGTAGTTTGAGGCAGAAAGAAATTCCTGAAGCTGTAATAGATGGAATACAAAGCTTCTACATAAAAACAACCAACTACGTAAGAGTAAGACAG